>JAVHNF010039923.1:0-20508 GCA_034783455.1 Micropsitta finschii
CATGTTCTGCTCACTGTTCTGCTGTACACCTAATAGACTATGGTGTTTCAGGTGGGAAAGCAAATAGTGACATGAAAATAAAAACAGTTATCTAATGAATGGAAACAGCATCAAACCTGGGAAGTTTTGAAGGCCTCCCAGATTTCCATTACTTTTCTCTTGTCATGGTGTGGGAAGCAGTCAACCTATGCTTGGGTTCTGTAACAGAAATGACCTTCTGGAGCCTTTGTAATAGAGACATTTTGCAGCTGAACCAGCAAGACTAGTTTAGAAAGGCTGTAGGGAGCTAGCAATGGCTACAATAGGACTCGGAGCTGACCTTCCAACTGAGGTCTTTGGTACCTATTTGTTTCTGCTCCAAAATGGACTCTTCCTCAGAATGAAGCCAGTGGATTTCTTTCAGTCCTCTATTTTCCCAGAGAATTCTTAGACTGAATTACCACTGCAGTACTTAGAAGAACTCAAGGACTTTAAGAAGTGGGGATTTGCAAGCAGGGGGTTATGATGTGTCTTTATTACTCACTTTTGTTAATTCCCGTCATGATAATCTAAAAACGCAGGAATAATCTTGGATTTGTGCTCTATAAAGCCTCTTACCTGTCCCTTTTGCTCTTCCTTGAAGATACACTTCTGCTGCTAAGATGGGAGAAGAGATACTGATTACAGCTCAGATTTTGAAGCAAGGAAGAAATCTTGCATTTGCCACCGTGGATTTAACAAATAAGGCAACAGGAAAATTAATTGCACAAGGTAGACATACAAAGTATCTAGGATAAGAAAGTAATTTAAAAAATAATAATGTTGGGCATAAGAATCCCATATAGAATTATTTTTCTCATTCTGCAATAAGACATTTGCACGAAGTTGTGTTAATCTATATGAAGTGAATTTGTCTCACTCATAAAAAACGAACAAATTTCTTAGTTGCCACTAGAGTGGCTACAAGCCTAAAATTAGTGCCTATTTTGAGATGAACAACAGAGTGTGATAGCATGGGGATGCATCTGGCTTTTTTGGGTCAAGACAGCAGAAAGAACAAGCCTTTGGAGCAGCCATATGGTTTATCAGCATGACAGTGGTTTAGAAGATCTGTTTTCCTTGCCTGTGGTGTGGTTGTGTGATAAAGTAACCCTGTCTTCAGGTCTGTCACAGTCACAATCAAAAAACACTATATATGCTTACAAACTAAACTACTCATTGTGTAAGACTGTAGTAGTACAGAGTTCCTGTAACGGACTGTGAAAATGGTTTGAGAGTGTAAAGCAGGGTAATACAAAATGTGATTTACTGATGCTGTAACAAATTCAAAAGTATTAAATAAAGCTTTCTGAAACTACGTTTTCAAAGATTATTTAATAGTTTTTTAATCTTTTTGCACTGAGTAAAAGCTTGTCAGTATGGAGTGGTTGAGAGAGTGTGTGGTAGAACCCTTGTACGCAAATTCACCTGAGATGTCATCATCCCCCTGTGATTTCTGAATGTGAAAATGCAGTTGCATCACTGGGGCTTTTCACCTTTAACTACCTGAGTTCTGGCTATATTTGTTTAAATATCATCAGTTCAGAGACATATCAAAATAAACCGGGTGAGCCTTTCGTCAGGCTAAGGCTGTAGATTGCCTGACCTGGGTTGAGTGTGGTACAGTTAATCTGCTGTTCTTCAACGGAAGACGTGTCTCTTCCTGCACTATTGTGGACAGGTTAAACCACTTTCTTCAGACTGATGACAAATGATCCTTGGCAGGACTATCACACTGAGATAAAAACGGTGATGCTACGTATGCAGTGCAAATTTGCATAAACCATGACCTTAGTTTTTAGTCTCTTGTGGAAGATCTGAAAAAGTAAACCTAGTAAAGGCCATGCAGAATTCTTTTTGTCATTGTTGACAAAAAGTCAAGTTGCCTCAGTGTCTTCAGTGCTTTGAATTTTGGTATCAAATGTGCAGGCTTTTTTTACATTCCTAAACCTAAGAAATAATTTCCCATGAGTTAAGTGACCTGTTCATGCAGACTGATTTTCAGCATGAGGTTGAACAAGATTACCAGTATATCAGACTTTCCAGAAGTCTTTTCAAACAAGTGGTACAGCTGATAACCTTTAATGGAAGCTCTCTAAAGAAATATCTACAGTGGGCTCAGGCTATCAGCATGTATTTTAGCTGCGAGTTTATAACAGTTATTTGTGGTATATACATTCTCACCAAAGCTTTTTCTCTTGAGGCTGTCTTCAGAAGCTTACGTGCCTTACATGCCCTGTGGGTAGTTGAACTAATAGCAGCATCCTCTCTCCAGCAGTGCATCTGTAATTATTTTTCCCCAGTATTGGCACTCATGCTTAAAATCATCTCTCAATCCTATTTATAGAAACACAGTGCTTTGCTAAAGCAGTTCTCTGAAGATTACAGGAGCAACTTACTGCAGGAGCAATCTTTTCTGCTTAGCAGAATGATGTGCTTCACTCTGTTAAATTGTCTCTCACTTTACCGCTTCGTCTGCCTGGAGCTCTATTATGAGTTAAACGTCTCCAGCTCCTCTGCAATTACAGAGAAGATCTGTCATAGCATGTGGACACACCAAGTGATTTAGCAATTGCTGTTCTAGTTGTTTTCCTATTAACATGTTCTGCTATCTCCAGTCATCTTTTTTCTCATTCTTAAATTTACTGGCCTTCTTCTTCCATAGGTTACCCATGTAATAGAGTGCAAGAAAATGGAAGTGAGGATTAAAACCGCTCCCCCAGCTACTAAGAACCCCACTGGGACACAAGAGGGATTTTGTCTAATATCTGAAATAAAAGGCAGAGGGTGAGAATGTTGGAGGTGACAAATTAAATATGCGCCAAAAGATTGAATGCTCTCAGCTCCGTGTGCTGGGGCTGCTCTGTCCTTGTGTGACTGTCCCCCTGCAACTTCACATGACTTCCCTCAATCAAAGCTGGCTGCCTTGGGAGCCTACCGTAGTTAAGTGGTCCCATTCTATCACTGAGCATTCATCATATCTACATAATTACCATTGAAAAGCGTCCAGGCAAATTAAGAGCAGCAAACCTCAACAGGGAAACAACAGTATCCTCCTGTTCCCTTTCAAGCCTGGCAAGGATTGTCGCAGGCTGAGAGGAAACGGAGAACCCCCTCCTGAAGTAACAAGTGAATAGCTTACAAGAGACCCTCGTTAGTCTTTAAATGAAAATAATTGAGTTCTTTTAGCTTATTAGTGCTTAAGAATAGCCTTCTCTAAGTCTATTACCTCTGGGATAAAAGCCTTGAATAAGCAGCGTGTACAACATGGCTTGTTGCTAGGGAAAGAGGCTTTCTTCCTTCTCTGCCAAGCAGGGTGGCTTGTGTAGCAAATAAAAACTGAATGACCTCAAACTGCATTCTGGAAATCCTCTTTACTCTTCAGTTGGCAGTCTGGAAATATTTCTGTTGAGTAACTCTGGCTTTCTGGAGCTGTTCTTATTTCCTTTCAGGAAGTCAGCAATGTGGGAAAAGAAGCCTCTCCAACCTGTCAGGGTCAGATCTATGAGGGCAGCACTCACTGCTGGTGCTGGTCTCATCCAAGTAAATGCCCAGAGGCTGGCCACACATGGCTCCATTGAAGCCTATGAGATGTGGGCAGAATAGTCTGTGAAATTGGCTGTCTTTTCCCATTGTCATCACTGAAGCAAAGGGACAACTTCTTTGCAATGCTGAAGAGGAAGGCAAAATGTTGGTAGCAAAACACGTAATAGCTGACTGCAGGGAGTAACATAATTTGGAGCGCCTTTGTGAATGCTTGAGTGTAGCCTTCTCTTAGACTTCTCAGTTGCTGGAGGCCTGAGCTACAGCTGGGAAGTATGCCTGTGGTGATGGTTCTAGATTTGGTGCTGACACTGTGCAGACTAACCCAGCAGTCTTGGGTCGTGATGGATTTTTATCATTTTTAATTGTTGAATGCTGGTTTTGGTGGAGTCAGCTATACTAACTCCATCAAAAATGATCAGAAGGGTGGAATGCCTCTCCTATGAGGGAAGGCTGAGAGAGATGGGATTGTTCAGCCTGGAGAAGACTCCAGGGAGACCTTATTGCAGCCTTTCAGTACTTAAAAGGAGCCTATATGAAAGATGGGAAGAGACTTTTTAGCAGGGCCTGTTGTGATAGGATGAGGGGCAATGGTGTTAAACTAAAAGAGGGAAGATTCAGGGTGGACGTGAGGAAGAAATGTTTTACAGTGAGAGTGGTGCAATATTGGAAGAGGCTTCCCAGAGAGGTGGTGGGTGCATCATCCCTAGAGATGTCCAAGGCAAGGCTGGATGGAGTTCTGGGCGATCTGATCTAGTTGAACATGTCCCTGCTCATTGCAGAGGGTTTGGACAAGATGAGCTTTGAAGGTACCTTCCGACCCAAACTATTCTATGGTTTTATGATTTTATGAGAATCATTCCAAGGTTGTTAAAATAGATCAGGCAGTGTAAAAGTGTGTTGAGAGGAGTCTTGCCAGAGTACAGGACATTTAACTCTTTATTAGCAACAGCGCACATACTTTTTGCTCTTTAACAGCTGAAGCTTAAAACAACTGCACAGAACACAGTGAAGAAGCTGAGATGGTGCCATACTGATTAGTACGAGAAACTTCAATACAGCAGGTCTGTGGCAGTGCCTTTATTCAGCTTGGGTTAATCAAATGGTTCCTTTCTTCCCTCTGGAAATGAGGGAAGTTCAGTTTTAGAACTCATAATTTTCCTTTAAGTATTTAAGGGGAGATTCAGGAGTTGATACTGAATTGGTGAAAAAGGGTAATTAGTAGGTTTTAAACATTTAAATGCCAAAAAAGGGCTTGGTACTTATTTCTCTGACATCCTCTGTCTTACTTTCAAATGTCTTCTTGCTGCAAGTCATTGCACAAGACACCAGGGACCAGGACAGACTGCAATTTTCTTGATACTAGCATGATATATATAATAACGAGTGACAGAAGCCTGAAATCTTGACAGTGTCTAAAATCTGAGGCTGTGTCCTACTCACCCTTTGGATAGATGCTGTAGCTGTCTCAGTTTAATAATAGACACAATAATCCCACAAGGCTGATTGTGCCTGTTATGTATTTGTCTGGCACTCATATTTAAAAGGCCTCTTTGCAAGAGGTATCTGAAGTCTTGGATATATGGTGTGAAACATCCTTGTATCAGTTAAAATGCTCTGAAACTCAGTGATGAAGACTCTGCACCAAATATCAGGAGCATTTGCAATCTTCAGTACTTGTGTTGGTTTTCCTAGATGATAAAGCCATTTGTATTAGAAAATGTTTTTCTTTATTCTAAATTGTTCTGATCAGACTTTTGTCTAGTCCTCGTATAAATGGGAACAGAGGCCTTGATCTTATGCACAGGAGGGAGGTCATTAAATGGCTGTACAAATCTGTGATTCAAAATAAAAATCTATCCTCGAGAGTGGAATAATGTCTCATCTGTTGATCTCTGCTTTAAAAGGTGGGGGGGAGGGCAGAGAAGACAGAGAAGTGGAGTGATCATTGATACAAACTCTTCTTATGAGAGGGAAAGGAATTGGTTTAGAGATGGGGGTTCTAATTCAGAATTGCAGAAAGTAGCCTTTTGTTCCCTAACACAAACCCTGCTAAAAATAGTTGGATACTGTTGCTTCAAATGAGCTTGCTACTGTTTGTGTTTGCTTATCATCTTGCAATTCAAGAGAGCTCTCAGGCTGGAGAGCTTTTTTTGTTCTGTTTTGGTAAGCGTATTCCAGGGAGTCTCATTTCTTGATTGAGGCTCCAACAATGGATTGTAACAGTAGAAATGATGGTAACTTGCTTCATTCTGCTTAGCTCCAAGCCTCTCTTTGGATGTCTCCGCTGACACAGGCAGAAAATGAGTTTGAATCCAAGTCTTTTAGATATAGGCCGTCTATCAGTGGCTCTTTCAGTTGGATGTTTGTTTGTTTTTTTTTTTGCAGTATACACAATCAAGTGTTTTTCAGGCTAAATAGCAAGCATTTGTGAAAGGGTCCTACCTGGATAGATGGTATCTTGAGGCCCTGGTGTTCTGCCTCTGCAGTGGGAAAGTTTAACCTCGTTGTTGATCCTAAGAGCTATGTGAACCAGTCTCACCTGACCTGTCCACAGGATGGACCTCTCCTTTGAGTGCTTGTTGGAAAAGGTGGGAACTGTGGCTTTTGTGCATCTGGGTGCATACACAAATAACTGAGTTTCTGTGTAAATTGGGAAATTGTAGCAGCATAATCCCTTTTCCTTTGACAGATGTTTTCCTGCTTTTATACTGGCAAGCTTGATCAGATCATTAAAGAATTGCGCATATTGCATGTTTAGTTTTGTATAATATGTGAGAAAGGCATTAATATATAGTAACATGGCAAATATCTCTTGCATTTGAGCTGAAGGCAAATGGTTCCTGCAGCCTTGGAGGTTCTCACTCATGTTCTGTCACTGCAATTACAAAATTTAAAATAAAGGCTTCCAAATAAATCTTAAGATGAAGTTCTCAAATAATGTGATGGTATGACTGATAAGGGAATCAAGTAATGAATGAAATACAGAAGAGAATTTATCAGAGTTTTAAGGAAAATAGAACCAGTCTTAATATCTTTGGGGGCAGAATTTCATAGTTGGTTGATTAAAGTACTATCAATACAGTACACTTACATAGCTTTAAGGTATTTGATTTGTTGTGGTTTTAAGGTGTATGACTTGCTACTGGATGATTCTTAAGGACAGTAGATCAATACATACTCAGAAATGGCAAACAGCATGTGGCTTCAGAATTGTTTGGTATGTCCCCAGACTGTATTTGTGAATGGATAATCTTCCCTGATGAAGGGGTAGATGTCTACATAGTCTTATAATTTCTGACCCTTTTTCCATGACCTGGGAAAAGAGATAGAGTCATAATTACTGATTTCTATGGACAATCCTAGCACCAGGAAAGTTAGGCAGACTACTGACACAAGAAAATCTGAGCGTTTAGCTTCCACGATACATGTAAGTATTCTGACTGGGAAAGTGCAGCTACAAACGAAGAATGATGCACACTTAGGAAGTGTACCCCTCTGTTGTGGTAGTCGGTGATTATGAGATGAACCTGATAGTCATAGTAAATAACCAGCAACCAGAAGTTTTATTGCTATTTTGTGGCCCAAAAAACAATTTTGGGCCTCATCCATCCTTTGATAAGAAATAGAGGTAGCGGAAGTAAGCTAGGAAAACTTTTATTACATTTGTATCAGTTATTTGGCCTAAGTATTAATGCAACATGGTATCTAGTTCAGCTGTCCTAATTGAAGATCAATGTTAAATAAATGGAGAGGGTTGGAAAAAAACAGATGCTTTAATGACAGCAAAAATGTTTCTTACAGTGTTGGGCAGCCAGAGATCAGACTGTACTTAGCCTTGCTTAGCGGGCTATCCTTGCCTCAAATTATGAATGGAGGAGAGCTGGTTTGCTGGAGAATGTCTGAAGTACAGTTTGCTAATGAGGAGAAGGTGTGATGGATCTGCAGCCCTTTACTACAAACATCCACTGTGGTAAATGCCAAACAAGGGGTTGAGAGACATCTGTGTCTGGGTCTGCTCCAAGTCATGACAAAGTGGAAGCACTGGTGAAAGTCATTTGAAATCTAACAGTTTTGGAAGAAAGATCCTTTCATTCCTTCAGTGGGGGAGAAAATGTTAAACCTTATAAATTCTTAAATAAAGTTTGTAAAATACTTTTGTAAGACAGATCTGTGAGATCTATAGCAATTTATTGCAGTAAATGGAATGTATTCTTGGATTCCAGCATTAAAATGGGTACGGTCAAGATCCCCAAAAGTACAATCTATCACCAAATTTAGTGAACCTAACAATGACTTATTTCATTCTGGTTTACCACTTCAGATCATTAGGGTAACACTTGAACAGTTATTGCAACTTTTCAAATACAAATTGAGCCCAGTAGAAAAAGTTATAATCCAGTGGTCCAGAACTTTTGAAGATGTACTGTAAATGAACTTGTGTTTGGAAACTGCTGTTAATCTTGAGGACATTTAAAGTGTAATCGCTCTGTAAAGGTCTGCAGAATTAAGAAATCTGGAAAGAAACCTTTTGACTCCACCCTGAAAGCTGTAAGTACTGGTGGTCATGGCAGAGTGACTGCCAGGCTGCATGTGGTTCTGATCTACTTGAAGATGTCCCTGCTCATTGCAAGGGAATTGGACTAGATGACTTTTCACACACATACATGCACCCCTGTCCCGCTCCCTCTCTCTCATTTGGCTTGACTATCCAATAATTACAAGAAAAGTTTAGAGCACTCACCATGGAATTGAGGAACTCAGATGCACCTTTGATGGTTCTAGTTACTTTGCCAGCTTTCAGGTACATGGATTCATCACACCTTGATGAACCAGTGTTATGACTCAAAAAATATTGTGCCTTCCCCTATTTTTACCTATTTTATCCAATGTAGCTTTAATGTAAGATATAATGCAGAATGGGATACGTGAAACAGTGCTAAACGTTTGTCTTCCTGTCTGTGGCTGAATAAACCTGTGATGCTTTGTACAGTGTCAAAGTTCTGAGTATGAGAGGGTATGAGGCGGTCCAAATAGGATATATACCCTGCAGCTTTGTTCATCTAGGTGGGTGTAAATTTATCACATGTTCATGTGGATATGTAACAATGGATCCTGGGTGCATAAAAATGTGTAGATATAATGCCTCATGAAGATTGTTGTTGGTTTATTAATGTATCTGTCGGAGTTGTTGCTGGGATATGAGCTGCTTTTGTCCTTAGGTCAGAAGAAAGGTAGTTGCCATCATTATCTCTTCATGTGCTTAGCAGAGCTTGTGTAGAATGAATAACTCAGTGGTACCTGTATTCAGAATGGCTTGATTTCATCCATGTGTAGAGGACTTGTACTGTCTTAAATCTCTGCTCAGGTTTTACATGAGTTGACAATGTGCCCTTGCTGAAAAGAAAGCAGATGGTATCCTGATCTGCATTAGGCAAAACATTGCCAGCAAGTTCAGGGAGGTGATCCTTCCTCGCTACTTGGCATTGGTGAGGCCACACCTGAGTGGGGGTAACGAGTCCAGTTCTGGGGTACCGAGTACAAAAGAGACATGAACATACTGAATAGAGTTCGGTGAGGAGCCTCTAAGATGATAAAGGGCCCAGAGCATGTGTCTTATGAGGAGAAGCTGAGAGAGCTGGGACTGTTCAGCCTGGAGAAGACAAGGCTCAAGAGGACCTTTTGAATGTGTATAAATACCTAAAGGGAGAGTATAAAGAGGACAAAGCTAGGCGTTTTTCAGTGGTGACCAGTGACGGGACCAGAGGCAGTGGGTACAACATGGAACATAAAAGGTTCCCTTTGAACATCAGGAAACACTTTTTTTACTGTTAGGGTGACTGAACACTGACTAGTATGGGTTACCCAAGGAGGTTCTGGAGTCTCCAGCCTTGGAGATATTTAAAAGCTGCCTGGACATAGTCCTTGACAATCAGCTGTAGGTGGTCCTGCTTGAGCAAGGGGCTTCAGCAAGGTGATCTCCAGAGGTCCCTTCCAACCTCGATCTTTCTGTGAATTGTGGCCTCATTTACATTTGTATTAAGATACAAATGTATCATTTGCATTAAGATTAAAGTGGTCTTATCTCAAACTAGTTATTCCAGGCCCCCTTTTAATCAGTGGAGGAAAAAAACCCCAAAGTAATTGCACTTTGAAGTCGTCATCCAAAAATAGGTCGGATGGACTGCCACAAAAGTGCTGATACAACTGTAAAGGAAACCAGAGGTGACCAGCTTAATTGGAGACAGCTACTCTGCAGCTGTCTAGTGTTAGGTAAAATGAATCCCAGCTAAAGATTTAATGGACAAAGTGTACTAGGTGGACTGTGTTTCTGCCCAGCATGCTACTGACATTTGACTGTGTAGGTGCAATGGATAACATACTACCCAGCTGAGGAAGATGGACAGGGTGAGCATCTGAATCAGCGGGTGAGATACTCTATTGCTGTTCAGAATGTTTTTCTTAGACAGTAAATGGGCATTGAGGTCTCAGAAGGACTCAGCTCTGAGGCAGCTGTTGAAATTGTTTCTTGGTGTATAGTGAGACACGCAGCCAGTTCTAAAAGGCTGTTTTTAGATCTTGGATATATCTGCCAGCATAGATAAGGAGCTGCCTGCCAATTCCAGACGTACGCACAAGACATTTAATCAATCATACACAAACATAAACAAGCAAATAAACAACCTCTCCTTCCCATAAACTAATCAAGCATTTTTTTCCCCTTCAGATGAAAAAGGAAGAAAGAAACAGCCTGCTATTGTTTTGGTTTGTTTTTTCTTCTGCCTATTTCTAAATAAAAGGAGGGGCACACATACTATATTGAAGCTGGAACTATTTAGATACATAAATAAAATATGCAGATTTAGGAGTTAGTTTAGCCCTATTTATCTGGAAAATAAAACAGAAATAAAATCGTAAAACTTTTGCCAGCTTTGTTAAATGAAATTGGAATCCCTCCATTATGTGGGGGACTTCAATCTTCATGCTGTGAATCAGCAAAATCAATTAATGTTGGACTTAACTGGCCAAATTGATCATACATTAAAACTGATTTAATTACTTAATTGTCATTATAGTAGGGATAAATTTGGCTACATCACTTTGGTTTAAAATGCTAGTCTTTCTGTAGAAATCTAGGAGGTTTGGAAGGAGTTGGGGCATGACCTTGTTTAAGATTCAGAGTAATGATTTTCTTTTTCTTGATAAGCCTGGTCCTGCTTTACCTCTGCTGGCCCTGAAACTTTCTCTCTTCTATCGAGGAACCTTCAGAATTTACTTTAACTGAAGAAAAAGTGCCCCAAGACTTTCTGTGTATTCAAGTAGTGGATAACATGGTTTTTTAAGCTGACATAACAAGCCTTAACATTGCTTGTGATTCATTCCTAACATAGCCAGGCATAATACCAGAGATGCTAGAGTATTTAGAAGATAGCACTGCCAGAGAATGTGCCATAAATATAAAGAGAATAATTAAGTCAGATCCTCTCAGGATGAACATGCTAAACTGAGACCAGAGTGCATGTACAGTATATTAAAAATAAATACATGTACTGCACAGGCAATGGTTCAGCTGTCATTTGAATTTAGTGAAATTTTTTATGCAAGCTGATTTCAGTGAAGCTACTCATGAAAGTAACTTACTGTCATGCAGAAACGGGCTCATGGAGTCACTGACATATTTCTGACCTGAAGCCAGGTAGGTGCAATAAAGACTGAAACCAGCCATTTTATTTCTTTGATTATTTATGGTTCAGTGGCTGAGTCTCTGGCTGGAGTTCTGTTTTTACTTGTGGTGTAATGTTGAAAAAGTCATTTCACCACTGTGTGCCGCAGTTTCCTTACCTATAGGTATGAATAGCAGTGCATAACCATCTTTGAAAAGAGCTTTGGGAATTTTAAAGTAAAGCATGTCAGTGAAAAGTATTTGTATTATTTCCACTGTCGGTATTCACCAACTTCAGGTTTGTCCCTTTTTGTACTTATACATAGCTCTGTCCAGCGTGTAGGTACTGCGAACCTGGCTTGTAGTTGTAATTTAAGAAAGGTGTGGGTCTCCTCTAAGTCCTTTTGTCATACCTGCCTGCCAGATATAGATGCCTTAGACATCCTGGAGCATCCAGTGGTGGGAAATGACAATAAGGCAACTGTATCCTTCTGTGTAGGCATATTTCAGTCACCATCATGTAGGCTGTGAGTGCCATTTGAGGTGAAAGAAAAGGTACCTAAGACCCCTGCGTGGGGCTGAAAGGTGTTTTAAAACTGAGAGAGAAATATGCCCTTTTGGATAAATATGCCATCAGGATGCCCTGGGAAATAACTAGAACTAGATGTCTGCTTGAGTGATTAAACAGAGCTTTCTGAGTCTTATCTATGTTGTGCTGAACTGTTCTCCAGGCTCTTCTGACTGTATTGCTATTCATTATAATGGAAAGACATATATGTGAAATACAAAATTGTGTGAAATTGTCTAAATTTGGGTATTAGTCCTGAACTTTTTTTTTTTTTTTTTCCTTATTTTCTTCCTTCTATTTTGGATAAGATAGTATAGACTAGACTGGAATATTTCAATTGGTGGGGACCTACAGCAATCATTTAATCTATCTGCCTGACCACTTCAGGGCTGACCAAAAGTTAAAGCATTATTCTAAACTGCAAGTAATCCTTTTCTAAAATATGCCTTGTTTTCTTTTATAGCACATTCAGTGTGTTCTTTTTCCTGAAGATGTTTTTTCTTTAATAAAGAACAATAAAATATTACTTTCTGAAGTGATGTTTTGAAAGATCACTTTCTGCTATGGCAAAGGGAGCTGCATCAATGGATGCAGGGAAAGTAAATACGTTAAAGAGAATCTGACTGAAAAATCATTTGCTGTTCTGCATACAATGAAACTGTGCAGTGCAAAAAGGCCACAAATTGCTCCTATAGTGTAAGAAATTAGCATGGTGTCAGGTTTGAATAAAATATGACTCATAACAAAAGTGAATATGGTGTTAAGTAGATAGATCATGTACAAACACCGAGGACATATCTCTGGTTCATCTATCTGTCTGGAAGTGAGGTGAGGTCTTTTCCTTGCTCTCCTTGAGCACACTGCTGCACTCTTCTAAGAAATACTGGGATACTGGAAGGACTCCCTCTGGAGACCTAAGTCTGTTGTAATAAAATTACGTGGCAAATGTTTTCTGGAGTAAACTGACTTCATCCTTTTCTTGATCCCAGCACTTACCAGCATGGGATGTTCATGGAATATTTTCTACTTTGGGTAAGGACTGCAGAATAAGGTGCATAGTATAAACTCAACAGGTATCTACAGAAGCATGTAATCTACTAGATATGTTTGGGAAGGCTTGTTTTACATGACTAGAAGTTGTTCAAAAGCCTTTTTTTTTGGGGGGGGAGTGAGTCCTTGGAATTTAAATGTGTTACCTCATCACTTTCCAAAATGGCCAAAGCACATGCATGGGAAAGTGTCTTCTTTTTTAAAAAGATCAAAGTTTTCTTACCAGGTGTTGGGAGGAATTTTTGATTGCATGCTTTTTTGATGTATGCAGATAAGATGCATATGAATAAATAAAGCAGTTAAATGCTTAGTGTTGTCAAAGTTATTACATTAACAGTAAGATGGAAATTTTTATAGCTACCTGTAGTTATAATAAAGTTTAGAGTTTTCAAAGGCATCTCTTCAATTTGGCTACCATAAAAAAATTCTCAGCCTTCATTTACTAACATAACATAGTAACTTCTGAAGTGTTGCATGTATTTCATTCCCTGCTAGCAACTAAGGAAACATTCACCACCAAGCCTGAACTTTGGAAGTCCTTGCTGCTATTACATGCGCTGTTCACGTGAATGGATGGAGCCTCCATCTCCATCTCCACTGATGTTGATGCACCAACTGCAGTAATATTTCAAGTCAATCCCTGATTAGTTAGGGGAAGGTCAGCTATTTCTGACTGGCCTCGCCCAGACAGAGAAACAGAATGAAGCTCTGCCATCAGTGTCCTAAAATAGAAGGCCCTTTTCATCTGTCAGGCTTGAGCCAGCCACATGGAACACAAATTAGGAGACGCAAACCGAATCACAGGGCGCATTAAGGAGGAAGGGCACAGGCAGAAAGTCAAGTGTAGAGAAACTTCTTCAGATATGAGCTGTATTCTCCAAACAGCTTATTAGTCATTTTCCCAATAACTTTATTTTACTAAAGTACTTAAGGAGTTTTTTTGTAAGATAACTTTGATAATGAAACTAAGTGTGGGGGTATTTTTTGGTGGCTTCTTTGCAGCTCTGGGGGTTTTGCTTTTTTTGGTGGCATTTGGAACTGATTATTGGCTTCTTGCTACAGAAATAGGAACATGTTCAAAAGCACCTGAAGATGCTGGGGTTAGTATGGATGTTTTTATTTATAACGAGAATTAAATATATAGGCTTCTTGGATGTTTATTTTGTAAGAATTTATTTCCATACGAACTTTTGAATATTCTCATTTTGACCTTCTGGAGACTTATAAGCCTGCTTTAAACACTCTTGTAATCAGGTGTAATTAGCTCTGAAATGGATTTTTATTTTGTGATACTACTTTTGCAATATGAGATTCTTTCAAATGAAGTACAACTGTTTAGACATGCTATAGCTAACCTCTACGCAGATAGGCTGAGTTTCATTATGAGGGTGATGGGTTTTGCCTCAACATCGAATTTCAGTTGTATGATAATGCCTTTTTTTTGTATATATTTTTTTTTTCCTGCCCATAGGGAGAGAAGGCCACTTTCCATCATGAAGGTTTCTTCTGGAGGTGCTGGTTTAGTGGAAATGTAGGAGAGAATAATGCCAGCATGTGGAATTTCTGGTATAGTAAGTAACTTTTTCATTTACATTATCTACAGTAGCTTGTTCTCAGAATTGCTGTGGTTTTGGTGGTTTTCTTTTTTAACTCATCTTATGAATCACTGGGTTTCTTGTGACTTCTTCAGTGATCAGGTTCTTTAGCTACCCTAAAATAAATTCTTGACACATTTTTATGTGTTAAAGGAAACCCTGGGACAAAATGATACCCGTTAACTGTCAACTTACTCTGTGAGTGTCATGGCTGCCCTGTTAACCTTAGTCCATTCTTACCAGGACAGTCTCTTGCCACTTACATTAAACAGACTGTTTGTTTCTGCAGTGTGGGGAAAAAGAGCTCAGTGGTTAGGATGATCCATGAATTTTCGTCTGGAGAGTTTTTCCAAGTAGTTCTACAAGTGGGTTAAGGACGGCATGGGTAGTTTCACTGTGAAAACAGTGAAAATGTGCACATCATCTCCAGAAGAATTTCTCTACTAAGCTCACAGATGTCCCTTCGCTTTCTTTCACTACACGCAGGTAGTATTTCACAACCAAAATCTCCCATGAAGAGAGGTCAAGCAAAACATCTTTTCCTGTCTTTGACACTATCTTTGGGGTACAGAGCTCCCTCTTCTTATTGCAAGATTTACACAATCCTTGTGAAAAGCAGATGCCATCATACAAATTTGAGTTCAATAACCCATGTTTTCCTAACTATATTGCTTGGTCTTAGGTGGCAAATGTAATATTCTCTGTAGTTAATTTTCCTTTGTTACTTATCTGGAGAAATCTGCGGTCAGGTATCTGAAATTTAAATGTGATTTAAGCTATAGTCAGCTTTTATCTTTCACAAGGAAGGTGATGTTTTTATAAGCATTTAATATAAAGGGTGAAATTACCCTTCTCTGGGGATATTGATTCTGTAAACTAAGCTCATATGTAAACTTTCTAAAGATGTTTGATATTTTTCATTGTTCTTTCACAAGAGAAAAAGTAATTTCCTGGGATTTTTTTTTTTTTTTTTTTGGTGGGGCATGCAATAATGAGATGCACATAATTAACCCTCACAAGTGAAAGGTATATATGCATGTAAAAGCATACATACGCATCACATATAAATTGAAGTGCGCCTTCAGCAAGGCTGCTTTACTGTTCTCAAAATCTGTGTTGCCCTTTAAAAGGATATTTAAAAAGAATATCCTTGGCTGGATAATAAGGCTGGTATCTCTTATCAAACTAAATCCACTGTAAGTTATTGCCTGAGAAAAAAACCTGGAATTTTGACCTGTGGAACCCAGTTTGCCCATTTGAAGAACAGGCTTATTTTTAAGGCAGTAAATTATTAATTTTAATCTTTCTTTCACTTTTAGCTAACCAGTCGCCTTCCAAGAATTGTACACATGCTTACCTGTCACCATTTCCTCTTATTCGAGATGAACACAACTCAACATCCTATGACTCTGCAATCAGTAAGTATTTTTTTTGGCTGCAAATGGATTCAATGCCTATAGTTTCAAGAAGACCATTTGTATGCTTCAGTGTAAAACCTCCTTATCACTCCACACAGTTTAATTAATAGTTTTGGTGTTTCATACTTCTCATTATTTTCCAACATACAAATTTAAGCCACTAATTAACAAAGTAGTTAAATGAATGCTTAGCTTTAAGCATAATAGCAGAATGATGGTGGTTTTTTCTGTTTTGTTTTTTTTTTTTTTAAAAAAAAAAGATGTTTCCTTTTTAAGTGCTTTATTTTCTCACATAAAACGTATCTTCTTTGAACAAGTACTTCTCATGTATTCCAATAAACCTGTTGTTGTTTTTTTTTTTGTTAAATAAATAATCACATGTGGAAATATATTGCAATTTTGCTTTATGAGGAAGGAGTAGAGAGGCCTTAATACTGTCTAAGTTTATTCAACTAATTCAGATATACTGCACTGACGGCTGGATGTGCCAGCTTCTCTACACTGACACTATAGGGAGTTGAGGCTCTGAAAATGCTCTCAACAGTGTGTGCCTAAGATTGTGGCAATGGATAGTTTTTTTTTTCTCATTTCTGATGATTTCATAGGACTTTTTTAAATAACCCACAATGTGTGGATGCTGCATGTCTTTGGGCTCACTCAGTGATCCTTTCCTGTCCTGAAGCTGTAATTATGCCTTTGCTAGCTTTAAAGTGTCTTCAGAATCCATTTTTAATGCTGCAGACATGAAAAGGAAAGTAAGTTGGACTGATAACGTTTCTGTTAATCTGTAGAAATTATGAACTGTTTGTCCAGGAAGAATTCAGACCTCACCATTCAGAGATCTCATCTGTAATTTTACAGCACATCTAGAACAGTTTATCTTTCCATTTGAAATGACAGTCATCAGGTCCAATAATGTAGACAGAGTTTATATTCCACCATTCACTCATACATTCACAAAGGATCCTCAATTCATATTACATGATTACACAGAAGTGGACAAACAAAGAATAAGGAAAGGAGAAGGAATATCATCAAAAGTTTAATTAGTTTTAGTTATGTTTGCCAAAAGAACCACTGCTGAAGTATAATTTTCTTATTTGTACTTTATATAAGGAGATTAAAAATAGAACTGTAGTAGGGATGCTGGCCCAGGTAGGGTGTACTCAAAGCCATTCCTGCTATATAAATAGATACAGTTGGATTGCTTTTGAGCTCATTAAAACTGAAGAGGGGTTTTTTTATGCCTTCAGCTCGTTTTCAGCATCCAGCCTGAGTTATTTACTAGAGCAGGTATGCTTGTTCAAGAATCTTTCACAACTTCTTATGAAAAAGGTTATATCTTCATTTCTTCTGTTAGTTTAAAACTTGTTTCTCCTTTTATCTAGTTTGACAGTCCTGCCTGTGATATTTGGAAACAAGTTTCTAAAACCTCTCTGCAACTGCAGTTGCTAAATTAAGAAATGCTAGAAGGTTATCCTCTTGATTCACAGTGGAGGAAATGCTTCTCTGTAAAAGCCAGTGGCAAAAGCACTCAGTTTGATTTCATGAAAAGCAAGATTTCATGATCTCTTTTATATCCAGTTGGCTGCATCGAATACGTTGCATCAGCTAAACACAACAAAAAGGCACTACCAAAATATTGAAGTTACTGTCTCCTTTTTGGTTCTGCTACTGTTTCTTAATAGAATATTACCATTTTCATATACTTTCTCAACTTTTCATTATTTTCTCAACATATTCACTTTTCAGGATAAAAAAAGAAATCTCTCACACAGGTTTATAGCTGTAATTTTAGTGAGACTCTCAAATCTGTTTTAAGAAATATTCTGAAAAATAGTTTGTTCTTTTGTAGAAAAATAAACAGCTGAATAAAAAGCTTTAAACTTCATTAGAACAAAAATCTCTAACTTTTCTGCTAACAGGACTGTTAGTTTTCTGAGCAAGTGAAGGCACGTGACTTGGTTTTACAGACTGGCTTAAGAGACTTTGGGACCTTATCAAAGGAATTTGGATTTAACTGCAGCCCCTTGTGGAAACAAAAGTGTGGTTTGTTTGTGGAGTGGCTTGTTACCATCTAGTTAGAAGGGCTCAGGCAAAGATAGGTTTCCTGAAGGATGTAAAATCTCTGATGATTTTTGAGTGCAGTGTCTGGACCAACTTCTCTGTTGACGCAGCTCCTTTGGTGTTAGTGTCATTATGAATTTGGCTCAGAATTCAAAAGAAGAATTCAAAAGAATTCAAAAGAAGAATTCAAAAGAAACCAGAATTCAAAAGAAGCTCAATCTATCCCCTCTTAGCTGATTTACATCTTTTGGTATGTTGGTTTTATGCTTTTTGTGTTATAGTTCCCAAAAGACTCAAAACAATGAGGACCTTGAAGTTCTGTGTTACAGTACACCTTACAAGGCTTTAGACCAAAAGCTTGGTTCATCCTGCTGTACAAACCTAGACTATGAGCTCTTGGTGTCAAGAATTATAGCCTTAGATGGAAATGTAAAGGCAGAAAAGCCTTCAGTGATGGTTATAGTGGAAATCTGAATGCATGTCTTAATGTTTCAGATTTCTTTTTATCATTACTGTCAGATACATGGTCAGCTTTGAAATTATAGCTTGCTGTATCTTTTAATTACAGTTACAATGTTTTTGTTCATTCACCAGTTTTGTTCAGTATCTTGGCACAGTGGTGAGGACTTTACCCAGTGTAAGGTGTGGTCCACAGCTGTGCTAGCCATCATTTGTGGTTAAAGTGCTTTAAAGAAATTTTACGCCATGTCATTTATCATAACCTGTAACAGGTATCTAAACGAACTCAGGGAAGCCTGACTCTAGTGACTTTCTGTGATGGTGCAGTGGTTATAGTGACAGCTATTATAGTGTGCAGTTCTTAAGTAGACTTAAACAGCACCTCATTGTGTTGCCAGCAGATTCATTTATATGATGACTCACAAATGTATGTGCAACAAACTACAACCTAGGAATAAAAAATATGAAATTAGCCCATAGAATAAAAGTGCCAGAGTAGTGAACTCTGCATCCTTAAATAAACATGCATTTGTGTAATCATTATCAGACTGGTTATCCTGTCAGGCTATTTTGAAATCATAATAGTATAGTACTTAAATAATAATTAATTGCTAGCTAGATTACTGCATGGTATCATGGCATTAGATTACTTAACAGTGACATTCAAGGACTATCACACTTTTATAAAACTCTTTTACTACAGGACAGTACTAGGCCTGTTTTTGAAAAATGTACAAAGTACTGATTTGTACAGGGAGTCCCATTGGCTACAGTGGGATTATTCCTAGGACAAAGAAGTGCAAAATTTAGCACTTAGCTAAGTCATTAATTTTATTCGAGTTTTTGTTTTTTTTTTTTTTTTTCTTTTGTTTTTTTTTAACTTTATTTGGAAATTAACTGTTGTAAATTGTCCCAGCGCCTTCCGAAGCTAAATTGGAAGACATTTAATGGGGCTGCACAGACACATTAGTTTAATACTCTGATTTGTAGCTGCTAATACTTTTTTTCCTGACTATTTAGTACCTTATTTAGTCTAGTACCAGGCACATTGCCAGGATTTGAAGTAATGCCTAATAAAATGTAGAATACACAACATTTATAGGACTGGAAGCGAAATTCTGGTTCAGCAACTGTTAAATCTAAAATGGTGTGATCGAATTTATTGGCAGGTTTGCTACTAGGTTGAAATTAACCTAAACTAATCTAAAAAATATCAGCAATGAAATCTAAGAATACAAATTGTACGGTGAAATGTTAGCAGTAGACTATTTCTAGGGCAAAAAAATGCTGTTATGCAATACAGTCACATAATTGCCCATGAGAGATTGTAATACAGTACATTTACTAAGGGAGAACACCCCAGCCACTAAGCGGTGATAAAGTAAGAAGTGTTTTAAAAAAGTAATGTATTCCTCCTGTGAATATTTTATTTGTTTTACTGTTAAGGTTATTAAAAAAAAAGGGTTTATTACTACTAAGGGGTATTAAAGGGTACTGAATGAAACTGAGAAAAGTCTTGCAAAGTTTACTGTGCTCCCAGGTGTGTCTCCTGTGTGCTGATGAGATCTCTGACCTCATTCATAGCTGTTTATCTGCAGAGAAGATAGATACTCCTGATTTAGAGCAGTTCAGGCACTTCACCTTTCACAGCATTTTATGTTGTGAGTGGCAGTACTCATGTCAGATGAATTTTGATATCTCTTACATGAAATAGAGAGGTAAAAAAGGCATATTCTAAATTGCAGTCCACAGTTAAATCACAGGAAAAGTTCAATTTAGGAAGTAAGCTTGTGGGTGAAAATTCAAGGCAATTTTCTCAAGTAATTTTGCCTATCCTTAGCAATGTTTATGCAACACTGTACTCACACATGCTTCAGAAGTTTTTCAGCATTTTTAGTGCTTAATAATTTGTGTTGATATTAAATTTAATATTAAGCTTCTGGGTTTTGGGTTTGTTCTTTTTTTTTTTTTATAAGCCATAGAAAATGTATGAGCTGGTGGCTGAGATTTTAAAACACTTGAAGTCAGCAAGGACAATAAGATATGTAGTATGCTTTCACGGATGACTTTATCCACAAGTGACTGTAGAAACTAAGGCTTGACAAAACAATTTTATCATCTTTTCAG
>JAVHNF010039935.1:0-18878 GCA_034783455.1 Micropsitta finschii
CAGCTTGGTGTCATTGACAAACTTGCTGAGGACACACTCAATCCCACTGTCCATGTTGCTGACAAAGAT
This sequence comes from Micropsitta finschii, assembly GCA_034783455.1. Lineage (NCBI taxonomy): Eukaryota > Metazoa > Chordata > Aves > Psittaciformes > Psittacidae > Micropsitta > Micropsitta finschii. The sequence continues at coordinate 70 of JAVHNF010039935.1, forward strand.
GCTGAACAAGACTGGTCCCAACACTGATCACTGAGGGACACCACTCATTACTGGTCTCCAGCTGGACATTGAGCCATTGGCCACAACTCTTTGCCTGAGGCCATCCAGCCAGTTCTTTATCCACCGAGTGGGCCGTCTATCAAATTGATGTCTCTCCAATTTAGAGACAAGGATGTCGTGTGGGATGGTGTCAAACGTGAATCAATAGTATAATAGATATTATTCAGCAAAAAATAGGTCATTAAATAGTCAGACTTTGTATTCTTTAAAACTTGTTTTGGTTGCTTTAAATGGTCAATTTAAAGTAAAAAATCTTTAGTGAAATGTTAGTTAAAAGTTACCACATTTCATCTCTTCCAATACAGATTTTGGTATGGATATCTGGAGTTAGCACACAGGGGACAATGTTAATTACCAAGAGAAAATAATGTTCTGTATGCAGATTGGTGAAAACTATTAACTGCTAAGAAACAGTTAATTTGTCATTAGTTGGAACACTGAACTAGAGGCTGCTGCCTATGAACCATTGATTAAAGTTTATGGTAGCAATAACCTCACTGAAAAACACTTGTTACCACACTTAATGACCTGATTTTAAGCCATTAATCTTTCTTTACATGTTAACCAACTAAATGTGTGTAGGGTATTTGTAACAACCGATACCACCAACATATTCAGACAGTTTGAACATCAAAGAAACTTCTTAATAGATAGTCTATAGCGACTTGTGTATTAATAACACCAAATATGAAAGAGCACGTGAATGGCCCAAGGCTGTTGAAACAATGGTAACAATGGACTTCAACGCAGGCATTCCCGGCTCTAACCTTCACCTATAATCCACTTATTATTTATAGTAGTAGGGCATAGTTAACAACCAGCATGATTTCATTCTTACAGCTCAGAAAAGAATTGGCAAGGAAGCTCAAAATCTTTTGAAGGAACAATCTAGTAATTCAAGAGACTGATTGAGTTATGGCCCAGTCTGCCAGACAAAACTCACCAAATTCTATGACAGAGAATTTAAGGTTTTGGAGCTGTTTATTATCAGGCACCATAGCAGGGTGAATAGTGAATAATCTAAAAAGGCAGTGGAAGGATTAGTTAAACAAAATCAGAAGAAAAAAAAGAGGAGTCCACATTTGTTTTATCATAATGGAAGCACCTACCCACTCCTATGTCACCACTCTAGTCTCACTTAATGTCCATAATAAAGCAAACAAATCACATCCAAATTAAAAGAATCTTTGAGCTTCCCCATGAGCCACTGCCAGACATCACTGGCAATGTCTTCAATCTTAAATAGTTAAGATTCAGATGGCCTTGATTATGTCTGTTATTAAGGAGCACGTGTTTGTTTATATCTATCCTAACAGTCAGCTGCTACCAAGGTGCTCAACTGTGCCACTAAAGGGAAAAGAATAGCACAGCCATATTCAAAGGCATCAAATGAAGGCATTTGTATGTCAGGAGTCTCTTCCATTAACCTGGGGAGAAGGTGCCATATGTTAAAAACTATGTCACTGTAGATGACATAAGAGTTTCTTTTGTGACTCCTTGAAAAATGCTTTGATAGAAGTTGCATGATTAATTTAAAAATGAGCAAAATTTTACAAACTTGACACTTTCTCAACAAAGCAGAGTTAACTTCTGCTTCTAAACACATAGATTAATAATAAATGTAGACAAGATCAGTTTGCTGGCAGGGTATTTTTACAAACAAAAAGTTTAAAGAAAAAAAAAATTTGAATGAATTACCAATGCTAATTTCTGGAAACAAAAATCTTCTGGAAAAAAAAGGGACATGAATGGAAAACAACATACCCATTGCTAACGAAGCTTTCGTAAAAGCAAAACAGCAAGGAACAGCCTGTCAGAATAAGTAACAAATGTACAGTAAGTTTATGTGACTACACGTCCACAAATTCCAGCCGCTGCACACACAGTGTAAGAGTAACACACTAAGGCATAACACAGACTGGAGAAAGAGAAGGCAGTTGGAGAAATTAAAATGCATTATGTGGACTAGCAAAAGTCATGCAGATATTGGTGTTTCCAGCTTCCTTGCCCCACATGGCCAAGTTATCTTCCACTTCCGAACAGGATAATGTATCATACAGCTGTTAATTTTAATTAAATTTCTAATAGTAAATACAATACAGGGAAAAAAGCAAAACTATCATATCTGTCCTCCCTAAGATACCGCTCGTCCATGCCTCTTCTTTCCTATAGCTGCAGAACATGGCTGTTTATTCTAAATCCAAGTATCACAGCATCAAGATAAATACTTCCTTAGGGGAAAAAAAAAACCAAACCAAATCACACCAAAACTTTAAGCCTTTGTATTTATGTATATACTATCTCTTTTTCCCACTGAAATGATGTTGAAGAATAGCATCTGTCAGTTAAGATGAAAGGAAGTCCACACTTCCAGGGAAATGAGCTTTACACTCCTAGCTCTCCATTCAAAAAAGCCCTAAGTTCTGCACCAGTGATGTTTATTTTTGCAATATATTTTCCAAGGGGGATGGAACTATTAAGACAACTTGAAGTTCCAGGCCTTTGCATTCAACATTTTCCTGTCCCTTTTAGTTCTGTTCACAATCTTAAGCAAAAGAAGAATTTGAAAAAGTAAATAATCTGCAAATTCTGGCAGTTTCTATTTGATTTGACAGATAAGCTTTATCTGAATTAAGGCGTAGAAAACAGCTGGTACCACAAGTCTTACTCCACTGGGCTCAATGCCCACATTCAGTGTAGCTAAAGTAATAAAGAAATTAACTCAGTAAAGTAAAAGACACATGCGCAGTTCCACAATGCATTCCCATATAGTGCAATTCCACATCTGTAGAATATAAGACCAAGAATGGAAAATATCTATGGCATGGCTGGACTCTTGTAAAGTGGAAAATATGAGTTGGTAGGAGTTTTGCTTTCTGTTAATCATCTAACAAGCTCACAAGTCATGGAAAGTTTCTAAACAAAGTGAATCTGAAAAGAAAGAAATAAGAGCAGCAACATTAAGATGGAACAAAGCATATCTCAAGAGTGAAATATTCCTTCTGTTTTGAAATATTTCTTCTTGCAGCCATCTACACAAAGATAGAACTGTGGATCAAAATCTGGTCATTGATTCTCAATGCTTAAAAGTTATGTATTTCAATTCACGATTATTTGAATGCAGTAAATTACTTTTTATAAAACATATAAAAGGGGCAGACTGATCATAGTGCAATCTGGATATAGTAATCTAGCAAGGATTACCTCCAATGTTTTTGCTCATACTTTGTAAAGAATAGTATCCAACCTATCATACACCTTCCAAAAATACTGTAAAATATGTACTTGCTATAGCAATCTGCTTCCTGGGGAATCTTTTGTGCATGAGTCTAATCACAGCTAAATAACTGCACAATAGTAAACTACATGTGTTCTACACAATGAAAACTAAGCACTTCACAGGGGTCAAACTGAGAAGTATAATTGGGGAGTATAATATAAGAACATTTCTTCAGTTACGATGTGTTACAGTTTTAAATTTTATACTTGCTTAAACTAACGATATAGTATTCAACTTCACGTAGTAAGATTAGGTACTGACAAGCAGAGCCTTTTAAAGTTGTTTTGGAACAATGTTAGAACTTCTGAAAGATAAGGTCACGACACACCTTGGTGGAACAGCAATGCAGAAATGGTACTTCCATGCTACCTTTACAAAAAGAAAATCTGCTTAACTGCAGGCTTTTTACATTTCAGCCAGGAAGTATTGCAATTAACTTAGAAGTTAATGGGATCATCAGGAAATACCCAAACACTGGAAATGTCACAAAGGAGAACATTATCAGTACCATTTAAAGAAAATTAACTAAAAATGGGTGCCAGGGATTTGCATCACTGACTGCAGAAATCAGTTCCCTACATAGGAGATAGATAGGGGGGAGGGAAAGCCCAAATATGATTGATTTTTTTTTTGTTTGCTTGTTTTTTGGTTGGCTTTTTTTTTTTTTTAATGGTGATAAAAAGTCTTGAATCTTTTTCAAGTTGGGCTTTAATTTCTAAAAGAAGAATCTCCAATTTCACACGGAGACCAGTCTGCTAGTGAGCAAAGGCATATCTTTTTGCTCAGCAAACAACAAACTGTAACAAGACAGAAATACTTAAGCTCCTTTGATAATGAAAACACCAAATGAAAACCAAGTACAGCCAGACTATAACATCAAAAATTAGGTTTACATCTCATTTCTGATTCTAGATAAACCACAAAACCAACAGACCCTACTACTTTTCTGTTAATATTGCATCTGCCTAAGCAAAAATACCTTGAGAAGAACTTTCACAAATGACAGAGGTAGACTTGGAGCTTTGTGTCACCTTACTAATAAACAGTAACTCTGCTACTTTATTAAACAAATAATCACTGAAAGTTCTTAAAATGGGTCCAGGTGTCGCTGCCCCACAAGACCAGATGCTAACTGACACTCAATACCTATAAAGGCAGCAAATATTGAATGGTTGCAAAGTAACATCAGTTGTTTTGGTCACATGATGGTCAGCTGAAGATGACCAGAAAGTTTATTTAGATGACTTCTTAAATCTCTGCTGCCTCCAGTACAAAAGGATTTCAGTTCTCACCATAAAATTGAAGAAGTCAGCAGAAAAGCTTAATTCTTAAGTACTGGTCTGAATGAAATGAACGTATTTTGTACGGAAAGTTCTGTTCTTTCTTAGCATTGTATATTTATTTTCTAAACTATAACATGTGCTCTTCCACAAGAGCCGGTTATGAATGTTAATTCATCTCTCTTCAAAGGCCAAATAAGAAACTCATTTTCCATGTACAAGTAATCCTGAATTCAAACTATATAGAGTAATTTCTTACATGTACTTCAAAAGAAAATTCAATCTATCCTGAGGACGACTTTTCCTCACATCTTTTCACTGAAGAAAACTGAAGAAAACCTCTAGATATAGGATCTGTTCCCATAACGCCATCTGCAGTCAGCCTTTAACTTGCTATCTCAGTCTTCCCAGTTAAAGTCCTGAATAAAAACAAATCAACAGTTACTGAAAAATGTTGGTCCAAGTTTGTGGCTTTGTAACCAGTAATCCCTGTTTCAAAAGTCCTTTTACTCAGTATCACACTGTGAAGCCTAAAAATAACCTAGCCTCTATATTTATAGTGTTGGCTAAGTTAAGTCACTAAATTCATGTTCAAAACATGTAAATAAAAATTAATTACTTTTCGGAAGTGCTGGGACTCATAAACAGTAAAACACACAAATGTCCATCATGTCTTAAAATCAGCCCACTGTTTTGTAGCCTGAATATGGTGCTGCACATGTAATTTTAGGCATCTAGATTTTAAATGTTTTCTAAAAACAGCCTCTGCAGAGTTGGTGACAGTCTTAAACAGGAATTTAGAGGCCTGCTGGTTTTTCCCAACTGTACAGGTGCTTTCTAGCAAGTATGGCTTTTCCAGCCAAAATGTTTTCACATGCAGACAAGATACAATATGTTGTAGGATTCAGCATTACATTTAATACTCAACTGCAAGTCTCCCTGCAGCAAATGCACACAGTTTCCATTGACATTCTAAGAAGCTATGCATGTGCCGAAGGGAAAATCTTATTTGGCAAGTGACACTACTACACAGCATTGCAATCCACTGAGTACAGAGACAAATCCTGGTTTCATACTTTTGCAGAAGCAAAGCTCCCATTAGCTGATACTCAATTCCCTGAGCTAACCACACACACGTATATATATATATATATATATACTTGTTTAGATTCAAACATGTTCCTGTGCAGGAAGGGCAGCAGAGGTAATTTCTTTTCACAGAATAAGATGAGAAGCTATAATGATTAATGAGAACATAATTTTCCTAACACTGGGATACTAAAAAGAGAAAGAAATGTGGGACAAGCTATGCCATGTGTACTTACTTAAATATGCTGCATGTCTCTGAAAGGAGACATGAGCCTGCTCTCTCTGAAGTGAACAGGAACTTTGCCACTGAGGGAGAGCTCAGTTGCTTTAAATCACAAATAGATTTCCCCTAATTTATTCTCATTTAAAGCAAAATATTCTTGTGAGCACAGAAGTATGTTAAGGAAGAATTAAAAACTACTACACCAAATAATAGAATATCCACTGCATGACATATTCCTACCTCATAAGTATGAGATACTATTCTTTATGATGTCTGTGACACTAAGGCCTAAAACTTAGTGATACCCATCAGTACAAGAGCTGCCTTGCCCCAGACAACCAAGGATAAAGGAAGGTTAACACAGCTGCCCTGTGTCAGGACTGAAGGTTCCTCCAGACTCTGAGACATTAGTCCGAAACACTTACAAATAGCAACTGTACCCAGATGAACAAGTGTCTTGGAAACAAACCACTGTCACCCAGGATGACACTTGCCTTGGAACTGTGCTGAAGTTTCCAGGATCACCTCACCTCAACGCAAGGGATTCTAACATGTTCACAACTTTTTTCTCAGCAAGAGTATCATTTATCCATTTTCTGGTAAAACCAGATAAGGTGCCTGGTCACAGGCATTCATACATAATGTCTGCATCAAGAGGATTTTTAGCTCAGGTGTGCCAGTCTCTGGGATCACCTTTCAAACCTGTACTACAGCCCACATAGTGACTTGAGAAAGGCATACAAAATTACACAGGTCCTTTCTACTCCAGGCGGAAGCTCAGCAAGCAGAACAGCTTCTAGAGGGCTGATGTTCTTCATCCTTCCTCTGTCATGGCAGTGTGTCAAGAGAGGCTTCAGCGCTATGACTCCAATGAGGGACTGTGGGAGCGCAGGCAGGCAGACACAGAGAAAGCCCATCTCTCAGTGACATAGCAGTTGCAGATTGGTTCAAAGCTGCATTAAGGAGGGAACTAGAGACACAGTAGTTGGGGTATCATGGCTATTCTTTGTCCATGAAGTCTGTAGCAAAGCTACAGTCTAAATTCCATTTAGGAGATGCAGACAGTGTTATGTTCTCCATATGTATGCACTCCATACAAGTGCATGGAGAAAAGTTGTTTATCTCCAACGAAACTGGACTGCAGCAGATCTACTGGATGTCTAACTTCCTCATCACACAAAAGTTAACCTCCCAGGTCAGAGGCGGCAGAACTTGAACCTACAACTTAACCTGCATCTCACAAGTTTAACCCCTACATCACTGGCAAAAAGTATCAACAGGACAAAAATGTTTGGTTTACTAACCAAGAAGGAAATTACAGCTATGTGGCACAGCCTGAAATTTTTTTAGGTCAGATACTTTCATTAAAGAAAACATACAGGCAATTCCTATAAATCAAAAAGCCCATAAACTACAGATCTACTATGCTTATAGTATATCCCCCTGGTAGGATACCTAGCTGACTCTTAACCAGTACAACAGTGGAAAACATTTAGAAAATATTCTTAGAAAGTACATTTGGAAAATACGTCAACTCTGAAATGAATTTGTTTACTAAATTTATAAAATCAACTTCACCCACTTTGTCCTATTACACTTGGACAGTTTTAAGGGAAAATAAGGAATACCTAATGAAAAAATAACTAGAACTTCGAGTAGCTGCTGCATTTGTTATCATCAATTCTTCTGGTAGAATGGTTGCCAGAATAATCACATTTATGTTTAATTTCTGTGATATGGCATATCAAGTGGTTGTGAAGCTGCAAGATTGTACTATGATCTGGTTTCTGTATTTCTAGCGCTAGGAAGTATTCGGTCAAGGATTAACCATAAAACAGATAGAAAAGACATTGTTTATTAGCAAGAAAAAGAGAATTTCTTATTTTCATGAAGGGAAAATAGCAAAATATTTTTCAGGTAATGGTTATAACAAAGTGGATGTTGATACACTCTAAGGCCTTGTGAAAGCAGCAACTAGAAGTTAAGCTAGATTCTATTCTTCATGTAGACAAAAGAACCTGCCTGGAATACGAATAAACTAAAAGAAGAAAATTCTAGATTATGACCTCTGGATAGAGTTTATTATTACAGAAGAGGACGTGTTCTCCTTTCAGGAAGGAGTCAGTTGGCTTAAAACCCCTTTATGAGTAAAAAAATATACCCAAATAAGTTTATACCTGAGTAAGTTTATCAGCTGGGGGAAAGAATTAGAGGAAGTGACAAATGAAACCTGAGATTCTAAAGGAATATTGACATTGAAGTACTATACAGAGGTCCTAGGCAAGATGACAAGCTCTATAGAGTACCAATGGAGGAAAAAAAATAAATATGGAACACACAATTTTAGCAAAATGGTAAAAAAAAAATAAATGGAGACATCTAGATTTAAGACTTCTGACAATACTTTTCTTATAATAAACTTTTCCTGCAACAGGTTTATACTATTGGTTTTCTTTATTGATAAGCTGAGATAGTTGTGCAATATGGCTTGTTTCTTTTATTTGTATCATCTTTATTCATCTGTTTATTTTGTATCTAAGAGAAAATGTGCTTGCTTTATATATTTGTTTCAAGAAAAGGTGTTTAAAATAATCGAAACACGTCAGCAATAAAACAGTTACTGTGTTAATCTTCTCTAGAGTGCTTCTTGCTGAATAGTAAAGGTGACCATGAAGTTATACGTATTAGCCACAGAAATGCTTTCACGGCAGGGCCACCTATGGCTGCCAGTCAGACCGCCTGTTTTCAAAGCAAGTCAATTGTTGATAACTGTTGTCTTTCTCAAGGGTGGAAAAAGAAGGAAGCACTAAAGGAAGCTTTTCCACCTTATTTGCACTGGGTTTTTAAATAAAAGGGTGTTTTTCCTGCCAACTTTTTCCTAAGAAAACACTTGGCCACCTGATTCCATTGTTTTGGGTTTTTTTCTTTCCTTATTGACTGTGCCCTGCTAGCACAGTTCCTGTGAGATCATGACATAGTGTTCCTACTGTGCTGCAACTCCACCTCCATTTCTTTGCCTTTAGACTCAGGTGATATTCTCAGGGTGGCAGTTTTTATGTCCAGTTTAAAATTACTTCAGCGTAAAAAGATACATAAGCCATACTTACTAAACACAGGCTAGATACAGCTCATGCCTGGATGTAAGAAAAATAGTTCAATACTCTTCTTTCTGTTCAACTCTGTTTCTAGTTCCAGAAGCTCTTATTTTGTAGACCACCCTTCCGCTGAAGCATACTTAAACTTGTGCTTCAATTAGTCCAGTCTTGCTTTGGAACTGTAACCCCCTATCGATCAGTAGACCAAGCATGCATAAAACTGTTTACAGGTAGGATCTGGAGTTTATTTTTCTTTAAACCAAAAATTACTTTCCCTACTGATTATTCTCAGCTTTGTTTACCAGTGTTTACCATTTTAAGGCTGATCTTTAATTGGTGGAATTTTGCTCTCTTCTGTATTTTTAACAGTTCACACTGTCCTGACTTAAAAACGTATGAACTGTACACCACATATAAAGACACTTGCCCTGCTCGTAACAAGTCTTGTTGTCTTCTCTGAGTTAGTTTCAAACCACCAAATTTACAGAAGTTAGAGCAACATTTTAAGCCTGGTGACTGAGTGTGGAATTGGCTGTTGAGAGACTTTAAAACACTTTCAGACAAACTTCGTACGACAGCTTGAGGAGCTCTTCGGAGTTGCAGAACAGCTTAATGGTTGGATCTACTGCAAAGTTAGACTGTGAAGCTGAAGAGAACGTTTGGCCTGAACACCTCTGTGCCTGAGTCTGCACCAGTGTTGCTGATAATGATGGCATGGCTATAAGACACGTGCTTGCCATGCCTGACTTTGGTCCTGTTTCTACTCTCACAAACAGGAGCTGTATTCAGCTAACTTTTCTGGAGACTCCTCTGATTCTCAGCAGCTTAAGGGAAAAAGAAGCCACATGCAAAGTTTTGTCATCTGATGGTACTTCAGTGACTGTCTCCTAACTCCTACTGAAAAGGTCCTTGCATAATGAGTACCACCAGCATCACCAGGCGAAATTGCCAAGCTGCCTTAGCAGACAGAAAACAATTACAAATGGATATGAAGAAAGCAAGCATCCTTTTCTCTGAGAAACTGACAAAGAGCAGCAAATCAGGGCCAGGACAGCAGTGCTGTTAAGATGTCAGGATTTGATCTCAAGTTTCAAAGGTTTTTGTTTGGTTGTGTGCATGCGTTTTTTGTTCGGTTTTCGTTTTCTCCACTTCCAGCTCCCACATTCCCAAGAATCTCAGTTAATTTATTATTAGCATGTACCTTCCTTGCAATGCAGTTAAAATCATACGTTATTTATAAACTGCTGTCCAGATTATGGATCTTAATTCTGATTGGTTGGAATTGTCAATACAAAGCTAAGAAAATAAGTATGAAATTAATCAGCATATCTAATAGTATCGATGGAGTTCATAAAAATCAGATACGTGTTGGATCTGCCTCTCGAAATACTTTAAAAACATACTACATATTTTACCATTATGAAACATATTTTGCACTAAAATTCCCCCCCTACACCTTCAAAAAGAAAAGCCCCGAGATACTCTGCCAATTTGACGTTTGGCACTCGTCAGTAAACAGAAGCAGCCCAGCACCTTGGCAGAATGGAAAGCCTTTTCTTTGAAATAATTTTTCCTTTGGAATGCTTCCTCTTAAAAGCACAGTTCCAGGAACAAAAATTAACAAAATATAATTGTCAGGCATCCAGATCCCTTAATGAAGGCATCTACAGTAAATCTGTTCTATTTACTGGATAAGGAGAAAGAAGAATAAAATGCAGTATAAAAGGACTTATTCCCAACAATAAAATAAAAAAAAAATCTTAATAAATCAGTGATAAATCTTAAAGTCATCCTTAATCTGCTGTTCCTGTAGCCCCAATTACAACCATCCCTGCAGTACTACAGGATTCCTAAAGCTCCTGAAGCAATTGTACCATTCTTAGTGTAGAATGGGGGTGATACTGTGCCTCCATGAAAAAATGAAGCTCTCTCATCACCACCTCTGTACACAAAATGTATTTCTAATATGACTGTCCTAAATGCAGAAGGGTCCCATAGCATGGAAAAAATGCCACTCCTTGCTTCTTGTACCTATTATTATGGATTATTTAACTTCAGCCAAATACAGACCCAGTCTTCAATGAGTTATACCTATCAAACCATGTATTTCAATGACTGGAAGTATTATTATATACACATGGCAACCTAAAATGATTAAGCCAGCCTGTAAGCCTGTGAACAAAAGCAACATTTACCTGTCATCCTCCTTTAGAAAACGGATGAGTTTTTTGTTGGGTTTGGGGTTTTTTTTTTTGTGGGTTGTTTCTTTTTGCAAGCTTTCTATGTAAATTGTTACCATGTGTGATATGGCAAATGTAACTTCTACAAAATAAACCTTCCCGTTTTCTTTTTTTAAAAAATAATGATAATGAGAAGAGTCGATCATCAAGTATCTTCCAAAAAATTATGATAGTCTTTGGATCTTGAACAGAAAGACAACAGTAAGAATATTGTGAAAGGTCCATCAAATATGTGACACATCACTGATTACATGATTATCAATACCTCAATTGTATCGATCTCTTGCCAGTCTGTTCAATGTAGCTACAGAGAAACTACCAATCCAGCATGTAACTGAAATGAAAATATTTAATTTCTTACCTGCAAAACGAAAGACTTTTTTTTTCCCCTAAGCAAAACTTAAACCTGAAAATATTCACAAAACTGTTCCACACTCTTTATAAGCAGGGAAGCACATTCTAGACAACTCTACAATTCTTATTTATTTTTTTTTTCATTCAAACAAACCCAAATTTAGAAGTGAAAATAGTGAACCCTGTACTGCCTATGTCAGAATGCAAGGCACGTGTCATGGAAATTTATAACAATAACAGGACTTAATTTCATTCACAACACATGTGACAGGTTTAGGCTAGCTCAACTTCAGAATTTAAGTAAAAGCAGAATCATAGGTCTATATTTTTCAGGATTTAACTTTTACAAAGACATAACAAACCCCCCTACTATTGTCAAGAAAAACATTCATTCAGTTAGATCATGCTAAATTTGTGAGAAACATGCCTGCAGATTTTCCTGAACGTATGAGAACTGCCAAAGAAAATTATTCAATGCGTGAGAGGCCAAAAATACAAATTGCAAAGACCTGTGACAGTTTTAGCAAATACAATCTAATACAGGCTTTCTTTAGCAACTTCCTGCTTGTCACATGGAGCGAGCTTTCTCCTAATGTCACATGGAGCGAGCTTTCTCCTAATGTCATATGGAGCAAGCTTTCACCTTTACTTCCATTCATTTCTTTGTTACACATTGACTTGAACATAAACTAAACATGTCCTTGACACACATGAAAATCTACTGTGAGGCAAATTGGGACATAACATTTTCCATTCGTCTGCGTTTAAAAAATGTAAGACTTTTATTGTGACTACTACTGAAATTAAGCACTGCAAAAGAAGAAAGTGGAACTCTCCTAAGAAGGAAAACTCCCACATCTCTGATTTTTGCAACGCTTTTTTGACCTCCACATCTATAAGGACCAGTTTAATGTAAAAGAAAAAAAAAACCAAACCAAACCCCAACTGTTGGTAATTTATCTCTGCCTATTTATTCTTTGGCTCCAGTCAAGTATTTCAGAGTAACAGCTATACCTGCAAATAGCTGTCTGAAGATAAGATAGATACAGAATACAGAAACATCAGTTAAGTCATTAACTGAGCAGGGACTTTGCTACTGTAAGTGCAGTACTTACAACCCCCTTTTTTACAAACAGACATATCTAATCCCTGAACTTCTTGATTTCACTCATATTGTGCATAAGACTCCACATATATATTAACGTTTATACCCTGAATATTTCACGCATTTAAATACAAGACACAAAAATAAGCACATACAGCAGTCACAGTCTCAGGATGAATTAAGCAGCCACTAAGAATTAAGGCATTATTCAGGGTTTAAATTATCTATAAATTAAGTCTTGTTTGAGGGACAACTCATTAAGTCATTGTCTTCCAGGTTGAAGAGCAAAAGAAAGTAAGGAAAAGAAAAAGCGAGAAAATGAGGGAGAAATTACTTACAGAAGTGGCTGACTGTATGTAGTTCAGGCTTTTTCCTCCTGCAGCCCTTCTGGTCAGTTACGCAATTCAGGGGAAGCAGTGTGGAGGGAAAGATCTCACAAGGTGATGGAAAAGACAATACTGGAAGGAAAAGTCTTACTTGGTTAAATAGAAATGACCTAAAGGAAGAAGGCATGTAAATGTGGTCCTTATTCACAGGCTGACTTAATCCTTCTAGTTTTCCACTTGCTAAATAATGCTTCTCACTGAAATGCAAGATTTAATTTTTATTATGATGTCACATGGTACTGTAATTCTTTCACCTTCCTTAACCTTTACTCATTATCATGGACATTCTATTCATTATGTATATATACAAATGATATTTTAGCAACCAGGTACATTTTATGTGCCCTGAACTTCTCTGAGCATTGGAAAAGAAAACAGCATTTAACAGGATGAGCTCTAGTTTTGCAGCTATGACAGTTAAGCATTTTGTATTTCAACTGCAATGACATATGCTTATATCTATTTCAGTTAATGGCAAAATCTTGACACAGAAGCAGTAAATCAAATTCTAGTATAGTCATTGTACATAGTTGTAAGTTAAATTCACAAAACTTGTAAACATCACAGTGTCTGTGTTCACATTTTGTCCTTGGGGCCACCAAATGCAACATCTAATATTTTTACATTATTTCATCATTCAGATATTGTGAACAAAATTAGAAGTGGGTCCTGAATACATACATGAAAACTTGTGAAAATCTTAAACAAAACCAAAACATCTGTGTAAGTGTCACTTTGTGAAGGCAGAACAGGAATCTCCTGGATTTGTGAAGTGCTGGAAATAAAACTGCAAAAATAAAAGCTGATTTCAGTATCAGTTCCAACAAAAAGCAAACCACTAATGCAATAGGTTAACTGGTGAGATTGTTAAATAGTGACTACTCCTATGTAGAGCATATCTGTGAATTTTACAAAAATTAAGGCTGAAAGTGAAATGTAAACTCATCAAGTCCATACCAATGCTCTAAAGCAGGACCAGTATGCCTAACCTACCTGCTTATAAAAATTGCTTAAGGATGCACTTTCCACATTGCTAAATGTTCTGACCCTCCAAGAAAGAAAGTTCCTAATATGTTGTCTGTACTTCTGATATAAAATAAGATGGTTATTTCTTATTCCAAACTTGATGAACAAGATTGGAGACTAGATTACAGACTCATTTTCCATGTGAAGAGACTGCTATCATGACTCATCTCCGTCTTACATTTGCTAAGCCAAACAAACCAACTCTTTCCTCACAGGTAATATTCTTTAAGATGTGTTGCCCGGATATTATTCAGCTCTTCACAGCATTACATCTTTCTTAAAGATAATCAAAATATTCCAACTCCTCAATGTCAGCAAAATTAGATAATCTTCCTTCTGATAGTCTGTTCAAAAAGCTCAAAATATTTGCAATTTTTTTATACTGCACTAGTGACTAATGCTTATTTTATGATTTATTCTGCCAAATTGTTTTTGGCAGTTATTCCTCAGTTTCTTTCCCTGCAACTGATTTTTCCTTCTTACGAGCAATTACTTTGCATTTTATCTCTTAATTTTATTGACTTTGAATTATTTCAATAATTTTTCAGTGTAATTTTGAAGGCTGATTCTACCATTCTCAAAAGCCTGCAGTCATCCAGAAGTAACAGCTGACTGAATTGCACATATTCCAATAGCGTAAAAGCACAATTCAGCTTACTAGTGTATTTTTTATTCTATTAGTTAACAGAAATTGGAACAGACTAAACACATCCCTATTTGGGATGCCTCTTGCTAATTTCTCCTGGATCAAAAATTCAAGTTTTAGGAAAAGTTCAGTGTCCATCAGTTGAATGCCCACTTTATACTTTCGTTTGGATGTAGTTTTACTGAATTGTATTTTACTTTTTTCCAGTTCATCGAGTTAACATTTATATTCTTTCCTACAGATCACTTCTAGGTTGGCATTCTCTGACATTCTCTCTTTCATTGAAGCTATTAATGAAAATCGGAGTAGCATGAACCCTTGACAGACTCTCCTGCAATGCCACTTGACAGCTTGGTGGTGAACCACTGAGAACAATCTTGGTCTTCCATTGAAGAGATAACATTCAACCAAGACTTTGACCATGACTGCTGGTAGCATCAAAGCTGGCCAATCCAGTCATAAAAAACTAGAAAAGGATTACCAATGAGTAACAGCAGGAGATAAATTCTGATAGTGAGGATTAAAATTAACACCTCTTTGGGGCAGAGATATCTAGCATCTCAGAAAAAAAGTTTTGAAAAGCTAAGCCTAGGAATAGAAAGCTTTAGTTAAAAATAATGCGATTTCATGGTTGGACAAGCAGGCTTTTAGGACATCGCACCAGACTCGTACATTTTATCTGTATCAGAGTGCTTCTTGCTTGAAAAGTTACATGCACTGTTGGTACGTTTTATTACTATCCAGATTCCATTTGCAGTCAGAATTTCTTTCTCCTGTTGTATCAGGATCCAAGTAATTTTCTGATGAATCCTCCAAGTGAAACAAAACCGTAATTTTCCATAAGAAAAAGAAACTTCCTAGAACAAACCCAAACCCAAAATACAAAAACTTCATCTTGCCTTTACTGTCCCATGATTCAGCTAGCTGCCTTCTGACAGGAGGCTAAAGGGAGGGGAATGTTTCCTTCTGCCACTTCTTATTTCTGTCCAAAGTTGGTTGCTGTTATGAAATATCTGTGCTCCAAATATCACATATTTGCTTGATAAAACGATACAACAGTATCCCAGAATGCTGAATATTATTAAGCTTCAAATTACTGCAGGTTTCTGTTCCTAATGCGCAAATAAAGAGATTTTGGATAACTGGTTTTGAGGAGTGAGTGCTTTTTTAACAACTAGCCCCTACCACATGTAATACTGAAAAATTCACATTTCTTTTTCAGAACAAACTTTTGTGTATCAGCCATCTGTGACTGTAGCCATCAGCTACTATTGAAGCACGGTTTCATCTTTCACTAAAGGATTAGCCCATGCCATTCTCATCTGTCTTGCCCATCCATATATTTAACATCGTATTTTTAAATGTTCCTTTCCTGGTTATAGCATGAAGGCTCTTATTCTCAGAGGTGACGAGGAGATGATCTGTGCAAGTACGAGGGGAGCATTTCATTAAATCTTCCAATAAGTTCTGAAAAGGATATAAACTCCCTTTGTTGTGGGTGCAGTTGAATCTTTTCTGTTCTCTTCTTTTGCCAGGAAGATATGAGTGGCTAGAGTGTTTGATTCTATATATAACTAGTTGATGTCAGCTGGATGCCAATCCCTTTGAAGAGTATCAGCCCCCAGTTTGTCTTGGTACTAGGTACCATGCAGATCCAAGCACAAGGGTAGGAACCATCCTGGACCAAGCAGGTTATCCCCATAACGTAACTAACTCCAGAAGCTTCAACTAAAGGGTTGAGATCGCTTTTTTTCTACACAACAAAACACTAGGGTAAGTGTATTGTTTCCTGAAATATTTTGACATTGTCTGTCCTACAAACTATCATATAGAAAACATTTATGTAACCTCTTGACTCTGCGATTAAAAATATGTTTATTTTTGTTACTTATTCAGAAATGCAGTTTCTTTAAAGATGCCAGGGTGTCTCTATTAGTTCCTCAAGTTCTTTATTAGATTAAGAAATGTCAAAATGTAACGTTTCTGAAGTCATAAAACAAGATGTAATTTACATTTTTTAATAGTGTGTAGATGTGAGAAGGCCTAGACCACTGACACTGATTTTGGTACAGAATTTATGCAGACAACTCAAAGACCATTCCTTTGAATTTTCTATCCATCAGAATCATGTCCTTGCATGTGTCTGCAAGCAAGAACTGCCAGTGCATTTCACACAATTAAAAGTGCAGTATTTCTAAATCAGAAATAACTAACTTCCACTATTCAACTGTTCTAAACAGTTTATTAGAAATTAAAGCTGGCCAAATTGTGCAAGCTGGCTCAACAATGTAAAAATGTGTTGTTCTTTTTCAGCAAGGAAAAATCCTATCAGAAAATCACAATGTTATCACATTCTGCCATGGTCAAAGAGAGGAAACAACAAGCATCAGCCATTATGGATGAAATACACAGAAATGGTATAGCGCTGAACCCAGCTTACTGTATATGCAATGTCTTCTAGCCCCCTTAATATATTTTTTTAATCACAGAGTTTAACTCTTACAGCTTTGTCTCTGGGTGTTTTGCCATAAATAATCTTGTGGGAGTATCATGCTGCCTATGGTAACTAATCCTTTTGTAGTTGCCTCTTTTCATTTGAAAGCTATTTTCAGATGAACAACTGTTGTGGAGGAATGAAGTAATCTAACAGCTGATGTACATTCTGTTAGGATAGCCTTTCAGAATATTATTTGGGGTTAATAACATGACTTCATTCCATTTTAAAAGGCTATTATCTAAGAAACGTGCTGATCTGTATCCTCTTTTCTGCTGTTTCACTCCGCTGTTTTACATGAATGATAAAAAATTTTGAAACAAACATTTACATCTCTGTTCCTTCCTCTCAAACTTTTATCTTTGTAACTAACAAATTTTACTAGCCTTTGGCAATTCTCTCTAACGCACAGCCACCAATTAATCTTATGTGAAGATAGCTTATTTTTCTGTTGCTGCACTGATGAAAATGTAGCCATTATGGAAAGGTAGCTTGATTTCTTATAACAGGTTCTCAAAAAAAACATACCCTTCTGGTGTGACACCTTAAGAAGCAATTAACTTAGTTGGGAACACAAATCTGCATGCTTTCATTAGGTATGTGCTGGATGCTTTCGGAGACGCTTCCAATCCTGCCCATGAAGCCTTTTTTTGCCATCTATAAAAAAGGTCAATTTTTTAGAAATGAAAAGTTTCCCACAAGCCTCACTTTAAAAAGAGGGAGCTCCACAAATTTTAAGAATTTATGAAAACTGTATCACTTACCCAGGACAAAAGACTAAATATGAAATTCCAGTATTGAAAATCTTTCTTGTGGGCTTTTGCTCCAAAGAATTTGGGGATGGATTCTGTATTCATCACTGACTATAATGACAGCAGGAAGAGTAGGACAAGAGACATAAGGTTTTTAGGAAAAGAAGCTGTAAGTTTTAGTACCTGGTTCTAGTCCTTCTGATATTGCAATTTCTTTTTTTTCCTGTAATTTCTCTTCCTAATCAAATGCCTCTTTCCATTCTCCACTGAACACACACTTAAGTCTGAAAGCCAGTCTGGCCCTACAGATTTTATTATAACTTCATTGGGGTTTTGGAGGGTATTGTACACCCAAGTATTCTATGTGTCTGAAATAGTTCTGTAAGTACTCTGGGGATTGGGGAGAAAGTCTTTCATAAGTTTGTTTGGAACCAGGCATTTCACATGGTAAATGTTGCTACTGTTCACAGCAGTACTAATAAATCAACCATACAGTCCTTAAAATCATTGGCATTATTGGATAATGTGTGCTGATTCTTGGTATTTGCTTCACATAATCTACTCCTTTTTATTACTCATGTATTATCAGATTTGCTGACAAGTTTAGATTCATACACATAGATATAACAGCTTACCCTACAAGATATCCTACAATATGCGGCCACAGAAGGCCACAAATATATGTATGTGTATGTACATACGTATGGACAAGTGTACATACGTATGTACATACATACGTTCAAGTGTACATCCTACTTGAAGGATGTAAAGTATCTTTG
>JAVHNF010039936.1:6674-28786 GCA_034783455.1 Micropsitta finschii
TTTCAACCAGTTCTTGATCCACCTCACTACCTGTTCATCAAGCCCATACTTCCTTAGCTTGTCTATGAGGATGCTATTAGATCTTCTTTTTTTGGTTCAGTTTTTGCTATTTTCACAACTATTGCTTGGTTTTACTACATAATTTCAGTTTATTTACTTTCCCTTATAGCTAAAAACTCTTGAGGAAGTGGAAGACAGGGCCATGGTGAATTTTCACTGACACTGGTTCCATTCAGTGGAGCAGAGATCATGCAAGGTCAAGGAATACCCCACGGTTCATTTTAGCCATAGTTCTCCTGATGGATTCATTTTTATCTATACTCATTAAATTTAATCTTTCAGATTTTTTTTCCTCCAGAAGTAAATTAATTCTAAGTGATATGAACATGTTTTAATCAGACACCAGTTGTTCTTCTTTGCAAGGTTTTAGCTGTAAGGCTGCCTTTTTAGGTCAAGGTAAACACTTTTCATCCTGGATGTTTTATTGCTGTAGCGAAGGTGCCAAATCCTGGTTGGAGTTCCAAAAGCTTTTGATAGAGCATTTGGAAATGTTATACTGTTGATGGTGAACCAAGATGATGACTTGATAACTAAAGTTTTTAACTTGCAAAAAGGCTGCCTTTCTTTTTTAATGCAGAAAGATACTTACAGACATAATGAGCTGGCCTTTGTGTGAGTCTACTAAACACACCTTCAACTGAGACCAGCCTTCTGTTTTCACTTCAACCCTTCTGTCTCCTACACACTGCTGCTGATTGCTACAAAGCAGTCTTACTACACATGTATGGCCATTCAGTACTAGAAAATGACTAATTCAAAAACAAGGAGAAGTTACAGTAGGTCACAGAAAGCGTTTGCTTCACTAACCCAGTGTTTGTAGAGTCTGGAGATACCCCTTGTTTTCACTTGGTACAGAATGATTTTTAACCTGTTTACTTTGTGAAGTTGACAGAAACATCTTCCCGGTATGCAAGGAAAATATCTGGTACCACAGCCCTACAGGAGGCACTGAAGGAGAAGCAACAACACATTGAACAGCTCCTGGCAGAAAGGGACCTGGAGAGGGCAGAAGTTGCAAAAGCAACCAGTCACGTAGGGGAAATAGAGCAGGAATTAGCACTTGTTCGTGATGGACATGATCGGGTAAGAGTGGTGTCACTGTTCTTAAAATAGAGGCTTTAATGCAGTTGACTTAATTTCCAGGATTGTGATTTCTTATTGAAAAGGTCTGGGAGTAAGAGGTGATAGTCTAAAGTAGTCTATTTGTGTGGTATTGTCCTTGTGAGAGGTTTGGCTTGATGAGATAGCAGATCTACTTTAACTCATTTTTGTTGGAATTTCTCTACACATCTGTACACTCTTTTATTATGTACATATTTGAGTATGGTAACCTTCCTGTCCCTTGGCCCACCACTTTACCAAATGGTGATTACTGAGGTGTAGATATATAACTTGGAAAAAAATTGTATATTGCCCATCTTAATAGATTTTGTTCTTATTCCCCCTGCTGATTAGCATGTACTGGAGATGGAAGCAAAAATGGACCAGCTACGAGCTATGGTGGAGGCTGCTGACAGGGAGAAGGTGGAGCTTCTCAATCAGCTCGAGGAAGAGAAAAGGTAATCCAAACCTGTCTTCATTAGTAGAACTGTTAAAAACGAACTTTGCATTAAAAGCAGATGCTGTGGTGACTTTCAAATATGAAACTAATTCTGAGTAATGCAGATGTGGGCAATTATTGTATAAAATCATATTGCAGTATCTTAAAATTAATACTAAAAAAACCCCTCTCTTAAATTTGGGGAGGAAAAGCCAAAGAAAGTGGACTTGCTTAGAGGGTGTAACTGTTGCTTATAGCTGGATTTCATGACACTCATTCCTTTTAGTATTGCTTTCTGTTACGAAGGATTTTATTCCTACGTATATGAAATTAATGGATCTTACCTGATCTTTTTTAAACACTCTTCTTCCACTTCCAAATGAAAATGTTGATAATCTCATTCCCTGACAGTGCTGGATTAGGAATTTGCTGTTTAGCTCTCTTGTGGATCATTTATTCCTATTAGTCATGTGCTACTAGGTGGGGTCTGTCTCTTACAGGAAAATACTGAGGCTGTTAATTTTAATGCCTTTTCTTATTCCCTTTCATAACCATTTGAGGAAAGTAACTGAGATTACAGAATAGGCAAAATGAGGTTAGGAAAGGAAATAACCTGATAAATTGTGGGGTCAGGGCTAGGTGAGGAGATAATCCGATGAATTGTTTTGCTGGATTTGGAATGCTTTTGAAAAGCAAAAGTCTGCTTAGAAACCCATTGTGAGTCTGCCCTGTAGGCCCCTGAAACCAGTCAGCTGTCAACCTTTCTGAAAGGCCTGCCTGAAACTAGAAATCACAGATGCAAAAATGCAGTGGTAAAGTCTGGCAATTCCTTTACAATTTTCATGCTGCCTTTTTATGGGACCCACTCTAACTGTATTTTGAAAACAAGCACTAGGGTTGGGTCTGGAATGATTTGTGTAGTCCCTGTGGGATGATGCAGTAGGGGGTTCAGTTAAACATAAAGAAATGAATGAATGAAAAGGCAGCTTTGCAGCCCCTCGGCAGCCTGGCTGGGGACCTACTTTTGCTGAGTGCCAGGTCAGTGGGATTCTGTTTTACCGCAATCCTCCATGGCCTTGAGCTCACCTTCAGCTTGTTGCTAAGCAGCGTGACAGTGCCGCTGTGTGTCTGCTGCCCCTTCACCTAAGTGATGTCCTGTAGCTGGGAAAGACATTTCACAGCCTCGGCAGTGCAATATTTCTCCTTCCTCCTCACTACTCCGGGCTTATTTACCTTCAGTGTTCTCTCTAATATGCATTCAGATTAGTCTCCACAGTGACTTAAAGTCAAATAATCTTTAATTCATTTTCCCAAAGCACAGTGGTGAGACCCTCTTCCACTGTCCTTTATCTTAGGAATTTATCACTTGTAACTCTCTTTGATGCAATTATTTCTGCTTCTGTCAGCCAAGCTGTGTGCAGCAGCAATGTGTGTAATTCAAAGGAAAGATGTGCTTGTCTTTTCCTTTGCAACATCTTACAGTGCTGAAAGGACCAAGGGGAAAAGGAGGAGATCTGAACCCTTGCTCATTGGGGTAATACAAGAGTCAAGGGAGGGAAGAAATGGCTTCTTACAAAATTAATTCTGAGTCAGGTATTAGCTTCTCACCTCTGTCTTCTCATTCCAAAACTCCTGTATATGGGCAAGACAAGTCAATGTTCTTCCTTGCGCTCCCATTCTGCGTCTTGCAGTTCATTCTGACACCTAACGTAACGTGTGTCTGTGCTAGAGTTTTGATGCAAGTTGACCAGTGCACTTCCAGAAGGCCTGTGGGTTTCTTGGGTATGTCCTGACTTCCTGACTGTTTATTAGAAGGGTGATAGAACATACAGAATGTGAGATCAGACTGTTCATTTAAGTTAGCTCTTTTGCGGATGTGTGGAAGGGTGAAAGAATGAGAGAATCAGTGATGACTTAAAGGTTTTCTTTTTAGCTTGTCAGAAAATGCAACAGAATTCCTTATAGAGCAACAGGAAGACTGATTCCTGCCTTGGTCAGTAGTTGTTTTAAAGACAGAGGCTTTCCTTCTCTCTGATGCTTTCTCCTTAACGTTTCTGGCAGTTTGCTGGTACAACCAGAATGATGTCCCTGTAATTCTGATTTCCACGGAAAAGTGAACTTGAAAGCATTTTCTTTCAAAGTTATCTGAATTTTAATGAGTTCTCTCCACAGGAAAGTTGAAGATCTTCAGTTCCGTGTGGAAGAAGAATCCATTACCAAAGGAGACCTAGAGGTAAAATATCTCCAGCTTTGTAAAGGGGATTTATAGTAGGATGCAGAACTGCAGTCAGTTCAGATTAAGTGTATTGTTCTCTAGAAGAGAAAGGCAAGAATGAATAATAATTGTAATACTGGTCCAAGTATATGCAGATCACATGAAAATGATGCCTAGTTCTGCAGTCTCTGAGTAAGCTGTTCTGAAACTGGGATTACACCCTTCACTGTTACACACTTCAGGAAGGGTTGTGCTGTGGAATGGCTGTAGTTGTTTAGCGTAATTAATTCATAGAATATTTCACCTTTTGATATTAAAAGTAATGACCATAAAAATAATGTTGAAGTTATGAAATTGCAAGTCAATATTTATGCCTTTGAAAATTAATACTGAAGACCAGTCCTGTTTGTCTTCAGTCAGTTTTTGAATAATCCCTGTGATTTCCTTAGGGAAGATTATCAAAGAATTTTGTCCTGAGAGTTACTGCACACAAAACCTACACAGCCATTAATGCGTGCAGTTTTTATCTTTGCACTGTTTGTTTCAGCCCAACATTAGTTATACAGTGTTATTACACAATCAGAATAGAAAGTATTTAATGATTACTCTCAGATACTTGGGAATTGCCAAGTTTTATCCCAAATTTCAAGTTAATAAGCAAGATACTTTTTAGTTGCTCTATTCTGTCTAATCAGAGAAACATTAGAACTCGTTGCACAGTATAAAGTCCAAACTTCGTTAACTTGTGTTCCTGTGAACCATTTCTGATTGAAGTGCTAGCCTTATGAAAATTACTCATTTCATATAACATTTCTTTTATTTTAGTCTTCCATTCATTTTAAGATACCTATCTAGACTCTTCATAGAATGTCCCTTTTATTGTTTAGTCCAGGGGTAATTTTAAGCTTTTCTTTTTTGTTAAATCAGTCGCTAGTTGTGGCAAACCAGCTTAAAGACTCTGGTTTGCCAGGCTGCATAACTACAAGAGTTTAAACTGAGATAATGAACTGTATCCTGTTGTTTGCTGGAATGACAGTGCTGAGTCTGCAGGTGAAATATTGTTGTTTGTTTGTTTCTTTAATTTTACTGATAGCGAAAGAGGCAGATTTCGGAAGACCCAGAAAATGTAAGAGGGCACTTAAGTGTGCAGAGACATCCCATGTTAACAGATTGTGTGCAGAAAATGCTTATACTTATTCACTAACTGCATAATCTGTTATTGAAACATTGACTGTAGTATCTGTGTGCATGTTGCTTTCAGAGCAGTTACAACATCTATTGAAAAGAATGTGTGTAATGACTAAACGTTGTAATCCCCATTAACTGGAGAGAGGGCGAACGTGTCCTTAGAATTCTCTAGGGTCAAAAGCTTTGCAGCTAACTGAAGAACAGAGGAGCTTGTAGGAAATGACTGTCCAGGATCTGGAAATATCTTTCCTTTAAATGTAGGATTTTAGTTCTCATTGCAAAATCCTACGTGCTTTCCTATGAGCTCCTGCTGCTTTTCAGTGGATGCTGTATGCAATTAGCTGGTTATTTTTTCTGAGGAAGAAAATCAGTATGTTCCTCACCTCTCCTTGTTTGTTTCCTTTTTTTTGGTAGCCTGAAATGCTAAGGGGAGAGATGATAACAAATCAGTGTGCAAATCTGTCTGATTTTACTGCATCTTCATGTAGCTTCTCTTTGAATTATGTAGGAAAAATGCATGTTACTGGCTAGCAGAAATTGCCCTAAAAGACGCTTAAGCAGCCCACTTGCCTCCATAGCTCAGAACAGTGGAATTTAAAAGCCCTCTTTTTGATTGGAATCAGGAAAACGTATCCCAGGCTGCCTCCTCTGCTGCATCCCCAGCCAGGTTAGGAAGTTCTCAAGACTAAAACTGGTTTCCTGCTGTGCATTCTTAGGTGTTCCTTTTGCGAAGCTACTTCAAGCGATCTGGGTCTCCTCTAGTCTTCCAATCAGGCTGACGGTGTGTTAGAAGTAAATCTGCATGTGCCCTTCCTTTCTCTTGTTTTGTGCACTCCTTGTTTAATCCTATCTTTACTCCCGATTCCCCTGTTCTAATTTTTCCATTAAAAACAGACATCTTCCCTCTCTAAAGGAGAGAAGTGGGTTATCACTTAGTTTCTAGGCTTAATGCTCCATGATCTCAGTCATGTTCTGTGATTGTTATCCCAGCACGAAGGGACTGAAAGTCATCTTGCCCCTATCCTAGAACCTATTATCAGCATTTATGGCTTCAGCACAATGTCATGGTGTGACCTATAGATGAAGAACTTAACACTGAGGTTTGTTTTGAAGTGAAGGAGTAGCTGGAATACACAGGTGCTGAAAATAGCTGGTGACTGGTCTCTGAACTTCATTGGAGTGGGATCCTTTAAAATTCAAAGGAGAGTCAGGCTTGTCCCATTTTCGTAGGACTCCTAATCTAATTGTGAAGCTTTGGTGAAGATGCTTCCTTTTTTTGGGAGAGATGGTCTTTTCTGTTTGTCTTTTCCATCCAAATTAAGATTTACAATCAAATTCTTCTTTTTGTAGTAATCTGCTCTTCTCAGTTTACTGTGCTCTGGGTTTCCTCAAATTGAAACATAAATCATTTCGACATCTCTCTCTATACATGATCAGAAGAGAAATCTGAGTGATTCAAAATTTTGCAGTGATTTTTACCTTGGGGAAGCTGGAACCTGTCCCTTGGAAATCAGACTTGTTTACAGATAACCCATCATGCCCTAAATGGGGAAAAAGGTGTCCAGCAAAGATCTCTGGAGTGGGTTTTTTTAATCTTTTATTTCCATTTTGATAGGATTTTAACTCATTTCCCTTTGTAGTATATAAGAGATTGGATTAAAAACCCAAACCAGTAATCAATGAATGGTATATCTGATCTTCACAGGAGTGAAGCAAAGTCTATCGAATAAATGATCAAAGTGTTGTGGGGTTTATGTAGAACAGCAAAATACACTATCTTAAGTTTGTGTAGGTCATGCAGGGAGAATCCTGAAATGATCAGGTTTGGTTTTTGATAGTGTATTAGAGCAAGGAAGTGCTCTTAATTAGTGAATTAGAGCAAGGAAGGTATGAATGTTTGTTTTTCTTACAATAGATTACTTTTCAAACTTAGGATTTTGTTGTGGATCCGAACTAGCACTAACTTGTCTGAGAGGACACTGAGATAACAACCACTTATAGAATGTTATTTCCCATAGAGTACTTAGTTCTATTTTCAAACACTCTGAATGCAAAACCAGTAATCTCTGTTCTCTGGGGATTTTTCCCCATGTATGCTGAAGATCTTCCACTGGGAGAGACACAAATCTGCTATGGAATTTCAAAATACAGATGCATCTAAGAAACAACTTTGAGTGTTTGGAATTTAGTATTTGGACCTAGTAAGTACATAGTAACACAGCCAACTGTTTTCAGCTGGAAGAATGTTTAAAAGTAAAACCACCAGATGTCTGCATGCTTTTGGGAAAGAAGATAACTCGATGCTGTCAGAAGGAATACTGTGTCTGGAGGAGAACAGACCTGAAGCATACATAAGAAGAGGCTCGTCCCCATTCCACTTGCTCTGCAGAGACTTCATATGATCCTTAACTGCTGTGTCTGATTTGGAGGCAGTGCTGATCAGCTTGTCACTCTATAAATAACAATTCTGTAGGGGTTTTTGTATATCGTATGATAAAGATCAGGGAAGCAGCAGTGTCCTGCCAGCTGTGCACACAGTGCTGTGGCTTTGGAATTATTCATGTATCTTCCTGCCTTTTAGGTTCTTTCAATCCAGTGTTCACTGGGCAGCTCTTCAGGCTGCAGGACTCTCTTCTGTTAATAGTAGTTCATAAGGTTTGGGGGTTACTCTGTTACTTTGATCCGTGGTAAATTAACTGTGGCTTTCATCAAGACTGATGGATACAACTTCCTCAGTTAATAAAAGCATCTTCCACTTCATCTAGTCTTCTTCCAGACATCCACCTTATTCACTTTGTGGGTAAGCCCTGAGAAGCTGCTCTTCTTGGAAAACACGCTGTGAAGTAACAAGAGACTTCCATAATCCTTTTCATTGGAACTGTTCAGTAAATTTAATCCAAGTGACCTGTCAAGACTGACACAACACTTGAATCTCAGCACTTCAGAAAGAAGTGTGACACTTAGTTCTTTCTTACCTCTTGAGGTTTCTTTCCTCTCCCTCAGCTCCTCACTTCAGAGGTGTGAGTCACATTTGAACTGCCTGCTGGACTTAACCGGCATCTGTCAGACTTGAAGCATTCTTGCAAGCCTCTGGGAGTATCTGGGTCTCAAACCAGAATATCCAATTCTGTGTTCCTGCTAAGGATTGCACCTGTTTGTAAGCAAAAGGCAGGAGGTAGCTGCTCACTTACATTCCTCTGCTTCCTGCTTCTCTTAGGAACCTGTTAGAATTACATGTATCTTTTTCCTTTCCTTACTTCCATGTCTTTTTCAAGGTATTTAGACTTCAGGAACTATGAAGCAACCAGACTGATTCACTTCTTTACTTTGTTTTGCAGAATCTTACTTGTTGCTTATTTTCTTCCTGAAAGAGGAGGAGTAGGGGAAACTAGGAGAGTTCTGCCGTTACAGGCAGCCATCCTTTTCTATTCAAATAATATATAGTGACAAATGAGCCTTAATGTGCCCAGGTCTTTGCCAAAAGGATTTTTTTTTATGCCTGAGACTTGAGATACAGCTATGTTTAAAACAAGGTTTGATTGTCACATGAGCTTCAGTGGTGAATTTTTGTCCCCTGGTTCATAACTAAATCATAAAATAAACCAAATACATTAGAGAAAAAAGTTAGTGGGATGACAAGTAAAGGGGTTTACCATCCTATTAGAACAGGTATAGATATATATACACATATATTTTTACATAACTATTCTAATTTGTGCTGAAAACTTCATGTACTGATAAATAACTTCTACTCAGCTGCATGGAACTTTTTTGTTCATATTTCTTTGTTTGTGATTTTTTTTTTTCCATTTTTTATGTTTTTTACATGTCAGTCCATTTACGCTCTCCAGCCCATCTTTCTCATCCGTAGCATTTCCCTGTTCATTTTATCCACTGCATCTTCTCTGCTCATCATTGGTAGAAGATTCTGGCAGCACGGCCTGCATGTGGCTCCCTCCTCTTGTGCTGGCATGTGATGGTGGCACCGTTGTGTTCTCTTCCTTTCCCTTTTTACTAACAGACGCAGACCAAACTGGAGCATGCCCGCATTAAGGAGCTTGAACAGAGCCTGCTCTTTGAAAAGACCAAAGCTGACAAACTCCAGAGGGAGTTAGAAGACACTAGGGTAATGGTTTTCACTATTTGAATAACAAGACTGATTTGTGTTGTGGAAGATTTCTGATGCCACACTTTGCTGGGTATAACGCGTGCTGAAACACATCCTTGCTCCTGCCACGATCAGTGCCTGCTATAGGTATAGCTGGAACACTTTAAAAAGTAGCATGAATTTTGAGCTTCAGTGGTGTGTGTGTGCGTATGCCTGTATCTGTATACTCATTTCTTCGGAAGAACTCAGGTAAGATGCCTTAACTGCAAAACTGATACTTGGATCCAAGTCAGAAGCAGCACACGGGGCTGTGAATTGACAGCAATGTTCAGTGGTTTGTTTTTTAAAGTAGCAAAGTTCATTAAATCCAAAAAAAGATCAACTGTGCTAATGCTTTTAACACAAGCTTAGTAGTTGTGGCTTGGTTTTGAGGTCTTAAATAGTAGTTGTAATGATTGCTTTACCAAATTATGGTTTGCAGTGGCTTTTTAGTACTTTATTTCCACTCATGACATCTTTTGATGGATATCCCAGTAGCATTAGTAATACTGTTGCTTGTCAAAACACTACTGGACATAATTTATCTTAAATCAGAATGTCAATGTCAGTTCTTAAGGGTAGGTATACATATATATTCATGCTCACACATACAGTTTTCCTTGAAGTTGAGGTAAAATGAATATTACAAAACCAGGAATATGTTCTATCATAAGTACTTTTAAAAAGCAATTGCAGGTAAGTATTATCCTTTTCAGGATGTTGA
Source organism: Micropsitta finschii (assembly GCA_034783455.1). NCBI lineage: Eukaryota > Metazoa > Chordata > Aves > Psittaciformes > Psittacidae > Micropsitta > Micropsitta finschii. Next base: position 16,549 of record JAVHNF010039936.1, read on the forward strand.
TATAATGAGATTGAAACAGTAACTTCCTAATCAGAAATAATTGTGGTAGCTCTGCATGCTTTTCCATACACAGGCTGCTTCAGCAGTCAATGAAAAGCTTGGATAATGTGAGGACACTTTTCCAGAGAGAACAGTGGAGCAGATAGAAGAGTTTCCAAGGATTTGTAGGCTGAAAATGTGTTTGTATTTTTCTCTGAGATTATTTTGGAAGCATTTAATTTCAACAAATAAAGACCTTGTGGTTCTCCATTCTTTTCCAATCTGCTTTAAAATGGTTCTGAGAAACATTTTGTGAAACGATGAATGTTATTAATGTAGTTTGTAAGTTAAGCAAGTTGTTATTTCTGGATAACATCAGAAAATTGAATTTAACTAAATTCCACCTTTAGATATACATGTAATACAAAGATGTGAACTTTTTCCCATTTTAAAGCATCCTTATACACTGTTGAAACAGCAGTTGTTCTTGTTTCACAGCCTTCCATGTAAAGGCAGTTTTTGCTTTTAATTAAGGTTTCTTTAGGATTTCCATAGGAAAAAGAGTTGAGAGAGGAATTAAAATACTGCAAAAATGCTGGCAAGAATGCACTGATAATGTTAGTGTGCAACACTCAGTGGTTTCTTTTCAGTGAGGTTTAAGTGGTTTTGTATTCAAAATATCTTTTATAATTCTTTCTTCTTTTCTTAAAACACTGTCAACCATAGGTGGCCACGGTGTCAGAAAAATCACGCATCATGGAACTAGAGAGAGATCTAGCATTGCGGGTGAAGGAGGTAGCTGAGCTTCGAGGGAGATTAGAGTGTAGTAAACACATTGATGATGTGGACACTTCTCTTTCACTGTTACAAGAAATAAGTGCTTTGCAAGAAAAAATGGCAGCAGCTAGCAAAGAACATCAGACTGAGATGAATTCACTGAAAGAGAAGTTTGGAGTTAGTGAAGAAGCATTGCAGAAAGAGATCAAAACGCTTTCAGCTTCAAATGAGAGAATGACAAAAGAAAATGAATCCCTGAAAACTAAGCTGGATCACGCCAACAAGGAGAATTCTGACGTAATAGAGCTGTGGAAATCAAAGCTGGAATCTGCAATTGCCTCCCATCAGCAAGCAATGGAAGAACTAAAAGTTTCTTTCAGCAAAGGCGTAGGGCCTCAGTCAGCAGAATTTGCGGAGTTAAAGACTCAGATTGAGAAGCTTAAATTAGACTATGAAAATGAAATGTCAAACTTAAAACTGAAGCAGGAAAATGAAAAATCTCATCATTTAAAAGAGATTGAATCACTGAAAGCAAAACTGGTGGCAGTCACAGAGGAGAAAGAGCAAAGCCTGGAAAGCCTGAAGACCAAACTGGAAAGTGTGGAAGATCAGCATCTAGTAGAAATGGAAGACACTTTAAACAAATTACAGGAAGCTGAAATAAAGGTAAAGGAGCTAGAGGTACTGCAAGCCAAGTACAATGAACAAACCAAAGTTTTTGATAGTCTTACACCACAGATCAAAGCTGCTGAAGAAAAGCTTTTGGACCTTGCTGCACTTCAGAAAGCCAATTCTGAAGGTAAATTGGAAATCCAGAAACTTAGCAAGCAGCTTGAGGCAGCTGAGAAACAAATTCAGACTTTAGAGACTGAAAAGGTTGATGGAAATAGCAAGGTTTGTATCAACATCCATCCTTTTGTTTTTACTTCACTTTTATTTTACATTTGTACTGTCTTCATTTGCTGTAGCAAATGCATCACAGAAGAAATAGTTTTATCCAATGTGTATCTTAGTACCATCTGAGGAGCTTTAGAGAAAGTGTTAAGTGGGTTTAGTCAGTGGGTTTCTGGTGCTCAGTCTGCATCACATAAGCAGCAGAAGAAAATTCTGTGTGCATTTTCTTGCTGCAGGCTCTGGTGTGCCTCTGCTGAAAGCTTTGCATTATGGAAAAGCCAGATTGTTGGTTTATTTGGAGGAAGAATCCACACATCTTAAGTTTTTAACCTTTGGTGATAGAGGTTTCAGGTAGAGTGACTCAGTGGGCAATGGGCAATTGTTCCCTCTGTACCTTCGCTGCCCTGCTGCTCATCAAACAAGGTTGGCAGGGGGGTTGGAACTGGATGATCTTAAGGTCCTTTCCCACCCTAACTATTCTATGATTCTGTGATGGAGCTATTAAAAGAAAGCAAAAAAGATCATGGTTGAACATGTTTTTAAGACGAGGGTATGCAGTGATGTTTTTAGGCACTTCTTCACAGCATTCCTGAAGCACAGGCTGCAGTGTGATACATCTTACCAAGATCTGTCATGGCTTTGGGTCTTTTGTCTCTTTAAAGTTGATAGTCTGGCATTCAGTGCATGGAATTTGTTCCACCACTGCAGCTAGGTGCTAAGATACCATTTCATTTTAAAGCAGTCCTCAGTCTGTGACCTGACAAGCCGGACCTCTGATTCTAAGAGTAGTGGGGAAGTCACTTGAAATAGCTTTCTTAAACCCTTTACAGGTGGTGCTGAGATACCAGATTTCTATGGACCTTTGACTCTGTTTCTGAGGTCACACTGGGTTTCTGCACTACCCCTGGGTGGTACAGAGCCTTCTGAAAAACTGCATCCAATGTGCATTGACCTGAACAGCCAGTTGAAGCATCAATGCAAAATTGATCAGCTAAAGAGATTAATAAAGAGCCACAACTGTGGGTTCAGATGATGCTGAAATTGTGAATATACTTAAAACCATCTGCCATTAAATAATGTTTTCGCCATTAATTCCAAGAACTAAATTGTGATGATTCCAAATACATTCCAAGATGCAGTTAGCACTGTGATGTATGCAGTCATCAGTGGAAATCAGCTTCACTCAGTTAACACATCACTTTTTGCCTTCAGTTTTGTGTTTATTTTTTCATCTTACAGTGATTCAATGTTACATTTATTTCTTTCAGCTTCACCTTTTAATTTTCCTAATTTTCCATTCATGTTTGTAATTTTATTTTACTCCCATTTCATCATCCTTGTTAGGCTAGTAATCTGGCCAAAGAACTGCAGGGCAAAGAGCAAAAGCTTCTTGACCTTGAGAAAAACTTGAGTGCAGTAAATCAAGTTAAAGATTCTTTGGAAAAGGAACTTCAAGTTTTGGTGAGTAATACCCCAAAATTTTGACTTTATCCTTTGGATTTTGGTTTTCATGGTGAGCGTGTAATGTGAAATCTGTGGATTGACTCTGAGCAAAGTCGTTCAAAGCTGTTTTACTCATGAAAAGGGGGCAAAGGTTCAGGATTAATAGGCTCTGTCTCAGAATGAAGAGCATTTCACCTGAGTTCTGTGTTACCAGGTGTTTTGTCTAAATAGAACTCATCTGTTTATGGATTTCAGATGAAGTATTAAACGAAACCAAAGCAGCATGTAGTTTAAATGTACTTACTAAGGAACACGTGGCCCTTTGTTATAAGTTGCACAAATTAATGTTTGCTATACACAACGTCTTATAAAAGGGTTTCGCAGACATTTTTCATCTGATTTATCATTTTGCAAATGTAATTAAATTTGCAAGTATTCTGTAGTTGGGTGGGATTTTCCTGAGAAACTACACTGGAGTTAGTAACAAAGAGAAATGCTTTTAGGTTTTACTATTCCTGTCAAAATCTTTCCACAGCCATATTAAATATTTGAAGTTGGTGGAAGGGACTGTCACTTATCTTCCTCAGCATCTTCCCTTTTCTTCACATCTGAGCATCTCTTCCTGCTGGTAGAGCTGGAAAACACTGGTACAAGACTGATCATAGGGTTGCAAATGTCCATTGTGCAGCCTATAAACAGCACGGATGGCTTCTTGTGTTGAATCCAGAAATCCCACACTGGACTCTGTGACTGCAGTTCTGTTGCTAAGCCTGATGGTGGAGAAGTTATTTGGAATGCTTAGGGACTTGCAACCAAGGAAAGGGAAATGTTGCTTTATGGTGCTGAATACATCTACACTAAACTGTAACTCAGAAACTTTGATTCTGTTTAATAGGAATGAAGACTGATCTATTTTCTCACTTGAAAAACACCTAATATAAATTCAGTGGTTGAATTATACTGCTGTTACCAAACCTTACCTTTGGTTTTTATCCATTTTTCAGAAAGAAAAGTTTACTAGTGCAGCTGATGAAGCAGAAAACGTTCAGCAAACCATGCAAGGTATGTCTGCTGCTAAACCAAAGAAAGAACTAAAAGGCTGCAGGAAATAAATGCTGCAAAATTAAGGTTTCTTCCATGCACTTTCAAATTTACATGTGGTGGTACAGCAGCTTCAGCAGCACTGGAAAGGACAGGATTACTTGCAGCCTCTCTTCTTGAGAGTTATATACTTTGCAAATAGGTGGAATTGTCTGCATCTGAGTAGTTACTAACTTTGTTTTCAAAATTTTACTTGCATAGAAACAATAAAAAAACTAAACCAAAAAGAAGAGCAGTTTGCACTCATGTCCTCAGAACTGGAACAGCTGAAGTCTAGTTTGACTGGTAAGGAAGAAATAAACCGGAATGTTCTGAACAATGCATCAGCTTTCTGCTCCCATATGCCTCTTCCTGCTCAGCTCGCCACGCTGTATTACATAACAGTTTCTCAAATGCATATGCCTTCAAGAGAAAGCGTTTTGCTAGGCAGAGAACAGCTTTTGTGGCACTGTCTATAGTGACCCAGCAAGATGGTGATGATGATGTCAAGGAACTAGTGCAGTAAAGCCATTCTGAGTGCATGGCTGAATGCATTCTGAATCAGGAGTCAAATTCTTGTTCGGTTTGCCACAAAAACATGCTGTGGTGATGGTCAGATACCAGACAAAGGTTTGGGGACCAGGCTGAAACATTACAAACATGACAGTTTCTAGAAGCCTTGTCCATAAGTACTGTCTTCTTTTTAAGGACATCAAAAAGACTGCACATCAGTCTGGTTGTCTCCTCCTTCCTGTCTTATAGGAGGGAGTCTTTCTGTATTTTTCTAGTGTACATGTCAATTTAAAACTGATATAGAAAGAAATTAAGGATGGCTGTGCACCCTGTGAGCAAACCTTTCAAGGTGTTGTTGGGACTGTAGAAGTCATCCCAAGGGTTGCTTTTGCTCTCGGTGGCAGTGTCTGCCCTGGACTAAATAACTTTTTCACTGTAGCTTCATGTTGCTTTCATTGCTCGTCTTCCACTGCTCTGCTGATGAGATGCCTCACTTGTAAGATGTGCAGACCCTTCTGCTTGATTACTCTCTGATATGAGTAGAACTCGTATCCACATCTCATGGCCTGAAGTGAATCACTTCTGAAAGAAAGATTTCTTGACTAACTGCTTTTTCACTATTTCTGTAGAGTTCTTAACCTTTTGCTACAGTTGAAAGTTTGAACAATCAGAATTTTTTACTTTAAACAGGTAATTTGCAACATCTGTAGCATCACTGTTGCTCTGGTTATAGTTCTTCACTATCTGCTAGCTGGGCTGTGCATACCCTTTCTTTGAAATGTGCTTGACTAACAACCTTTGTCTTGCTCAGTGATGGAGAAGAAATTGAAGGAGCGAGAAGAGAAAGAACAGCAACTGGTTGAAGCTAAAGCCAAACTTGAAAATGATATTGCAGAAATCATGAAGTCTTCAGGAGACAGCTCTGCCCAGCTTACAAAAATGAATGATGAGCTCCGGTTAAAAGAAAGGTATTCTGTCAGTGTCACAGTAATTCATTGCTCCTGCACTCCAGCTTCTCATCTTATCTTTCTGTAATTATCTGAACATGATGCTCCTGAGTGTCACATTGATGTGGCAAGTGAACTTGTTCTATCAAACTGAATTAATCAAACCAGTCTCCTCAGAGTGATCTGAACAGCATCTAACATTTATAATTCTAAAGTACTTGTGTAACGTGTTTCTCATTGCCCAGAGGAAATGACCTTACCTGCAAAGTTTGATTCATTTGGATATATCAAAAACCTTGGTCAGATTTTTGTCTATCAAGAGAAAATGTGTTTTGTTTCAAATAAAAATTGTATGTGAATATTTGTTCCTTACCTTTACAATACCACAGACTGGGGGCAAAGTAGCTGGGAGCCGTGTTGCTCTGCTCACAAGCAAGCGCTTGGTCTCACTAACGTGTGTTTAATTTAGCAGAACATTCTCTATATGTTAAATAATTAAATCTCTTTCTAAATGCTTGGACGGAACATAGAACTTCAGTGTAATTTTGAGTCTTTCATCTCCGAACTGGTTGTGCTGTCAGCAAAAAGTAATGTTCTTTTCTTTGGTCTTTCTAGGCAGTTGGAGCAAATACAACTTGAGCTTACAAAAGCAAATGAAAAGGCTGTTCAGCTTCAGAAAAATGTGGAGCAGACAACACAGAAAGCTGAGCAGAGTCAGCAAGAAACCCTCAGGATTCATCAAGCAGAACTGAAAAATATGCAGGATCAACTTATGGACATGGTAAAAACAACTGTAAAAGCAGTAGCTGTGTGCAGAATATTGTCCTGCTGCTCTTTAACTGTGTTCCAATTTTGTCTTCTATCAGAAAAAGCAAATCGAGACGAGCCAGAATCAGTATAAGGATCTTCAGGCAAAGTACGAAAAGGAAACTTCTGAGCTGGTCACTAAACATGATGCAGATATCAAAGGGTTTAAGCAGAGCTTGCTGGATGCAGAAGAGGCACTGAAAGTTGCACAGAAGAAAAACACTGAGTTGGAAACAGAGGCTGAGTTGCTGAGGAAGCAAGCGGAAGAGGCGAAAGTACGTACCTTGGGTACTCTGCGAGTCATTTACAGTGTCACTCTTTCTGTTTGGGTGAATCCCTGGTTTTTGCTTTACATTTCATAGTAAGATTTTTGCAGTGTTTCTTATTTGAACTGCTCCAGGGTGAATTAAGACCAGTTAGGGAAGAGAAGCATACACAGCTAACATGTTGTCTTCTCTAGATCAGACAAGAATCCATGAAACACACTTCTTTGATGCTGACATTTTATGTTCATGGATATGTGGCTCAGCACAGTCAGTTATTCTCTGGGGTTTTTTAAACGCATGAATTATTTTAAAATACGTTGTGAACTATTTCATTTAAGTTACACACCTGAAATTTTGTTCTGTTGTATGAGCCTAAATTACATGTAGTATGTAGCTTGACTTTGGTAATTTTAATTCTTTTTCCTTCTGTTTCTTTGATATTACTGCTTGCTTTCATCCCTTATTAGTTATTTGCTATAGTCTTTGGTTTATGCTTTAGCATAATATGTAGTGTATAAATTGGCACACAAGTTAACGTCAAATCCACCACTGATGTGGTGTTTTGAATTCAGTGGGTTATGACAACATAGTTTTGGTAGAACCACGAGAAGAATTTATTTATAGAAGGTGAATTTGAGAATGGGAAGTCAGTATCTAATGCAGCTCCCTGCATTTTAATTCACTTGGATTCTCAGGAAATCATTCTGAGGCTCTTCCTTCTGAGTAATTTTCATCCAGAAGATTCATACAGAGTAGTTTCAAACCCAAGATGGAATCTTGGTATGGAGGAGCCTGCAAACCATGATGAGTTTTTATTAGTATTTAATAACTGAAAAGGTTTCTTGCAGATGGCAAGTGTTTCGTAATGAAATATTAGGGGTGGATTCAGCATTTGAGTTCATACAGTTACTGTGTGTCAGTGTATACACTTTCTACAAACTGAAATGACAATAGCACTATTTACCATTAAAGCACATTTCTCAATTTTTGCTTGATTTCATTTTTGTTTTCCCTTCTCCCTGACTTTATTTCTTTAGTCCTTAAGCTCTGTGTTAGCATCAGCCAGAAAAGAAATTGAACTAATGTCAGACAAGATGAGGGGTTTGATATCAGAAAAAGAGACTTTGGCGCAGGAAGGAGATGCTTTAAAATTAGAGAGAGGTTCCTTGTTATCAAAACTTCTAGAATTGGAATCAAAGGTTTCATTAATGCAACAAGACCAAGAAGAGCTTTGGACAGTAAAAGAAGAACTTAATTCAGAAAATAAGAGAATCCTAAAGCAGAAGGAAGAGGCTGAGGCCAAAAGCCAGCAGGAGAGCTCAGAAAAGTTAGTGCTAATGTTGGAGAACAGCAAATTACTCTCTGAAATAGAGGCAGCACAGGCAGAACTCCTGAAGATAACTCAAGAAAACGATGCTCTCCAGTCTTCAGAGTCAGCCTTGCTCCAACAGTTGAAAAAACTTCAGGCCAACAAAGATGCCATGGATGTGGCTTGTCAGAAATGTATCAAGGAATGTGAGGAACTGGAGAATTATCAGAAGAAACTATTGGAAGAGAAAGATGCAGTTGTTAAAGACAAAGATGACGTTATTCAGAAGCTGGAAAGTTCATGTGAGGCGCTGGCCAAAGACCAAAGAAAGCTACTGCAGGAGGTGTCAATTCTGACTGCAGAGAGAGATACAGCCATAGGTGAACACTTAGATCTCAAAAATAGAAACATAGCCTTAAAAAATGAAGTTAACAGTCTATTGCAGACAACTGAGAGCCTGCAGTCCGAGAAGGAGATGCTCCTCAAAAGCATAGAAGAGCTGCGTGTGAGTTTAGACAATACAGTCAGTGAAAACCAAACACTGAATGTGAGAACAGAAGAGATGAAAACAGAGCTAGAGACTGAACACGAAGAACTTAAAAAGGTGATGAAAGACAATACAGAGCTGAAGGATTCCCTTGCTAGTCTCTCTTGTCTTCTTGAGGAAATTAAAGCCTCAAGAGAGATATCAAACTCTGAACGCGTTCAGTTACTTCAAGAGAAGGAGGCTCTTTCTTTATCGGAGCAAAGGCTTTTGGCTGAAAGGGAGGAACTTTTAAATGAAAATAATGCAGTTGCTGCAAAGCTTGCCAAGGCTGCAGCAGATGCTGTGCTTGCTGAGAGAGACTTTACTGAGAAAATGAACAAACTGAACCTAGAAAAGGAATCTGTTTTTCAGAAGTTGTTGCAATTGGAAAAGCACAACGAAGCTCTTCTCCAAGAGAAGAAGGAGCTGGAGAACAAATACTTAGAGCTTCTTGAGGAGAACAAGTCTTCAGCAAAGGCAGTTTCTGATATGAAGAATGAACGTGAGCTGGGTGTCTCAGCCCAGAAAGCTCTGGCCCAAGAGAATTCCACACTCCAAGGTTCCATTGAAGCCCTCAAGGAAGAACTAAGTAAAAAGACTCTAGAAAATCAAGAGCTGATAGCCTGTAAATGTGACCTTTCAAACCTCCTGAAAGAGGCCCAGGATGCCAGAAGAACATTAGAAGATGAACTGGCTGCTGTATCAGATGCCAGGCAGGTCCTGTCATCTTCATATGAGACCTGTTCTGAGAAGGAAACCCTGACCAGAGAGAGGACTGAATTGCAAGATCAGTGTCAGAAATTAAATGGAGAGGTTATGATTCTGAATGAAAACTTAACCATAGAAAAGGAAGCCAGGAAACTGGACAAGGAGTCCTTCTTGTTGGAACGTGTGGAACTTCAAAGCAACATCAGCTTCTTAGAAAAGGAGATACAAGAGCTGAGAGAGAAGAATAAAGAATTTCTGACTGAGAAAGAACTTTTAGTTCAGGAGAAAGGAAAATCTGAAACCAAACTGGTGGAAATCATTAAAGAAAAAGAAACCCTCTGTGCAGAGATGGTGCAGCTTGCTTCCAGTATCGAGCAGCTGAAGAGTGACTTTACTTCCCTGTCTAAATCCAAAGCAGAGCTTGAGGACTTGCACAGCTGCGTGTCCAAGAGGTTGGGAGAGCTTCAATTCAGGCATGAGGTGATGGAGAAGGAGAGAATAAAGTTACTTCAGGAAAACAACAGCCTGCATGCTGAACTGGAGAGTCTGGTCACCATTAAGGAAGAAAGATTAAAAGAGAAGGAGAAATTACCCAAGGATTATTATAAACTGCTTGACAAAGTAGCACTTTTAGAACACACTAATAGTGACCTCTCGAGCAAATTGCTGGTGTCTCAGGGCAAAAATCAGATGCTGCAGGAGGAGATGAACAATCTGGCATTGAAACTAAAAGAGATTGAGATTCTCCAGGCCCAAACAATAGCACAAAAAATTGAGGTATTGAAACACATAGTTAAATAATCAAATATGGTTATACTAATCCTGAGCACTAACCTGGTGGTTTCCTCTCTGAACTTCATTGCACAATCAGCACTTCATCTCGGTATAAACAGGCTGGAATTACGGTCTCTCTCCAGGTTCTTTTTGAAGTTGTGAGTCTGAAAGTCACTTTAATACCGAAAACAAAATTATTTCTAAATGTAAAAGCCCATGTTGTTGCTGAATGTTGCAAGAAAACAACATAAGCTGTGAATAAAAGGAAGTTTTGTTTCTAGAATCTGGCAGGACAAACGGAGCAGCTCCTTCTGTTGAAGGTACTCTGCTTTTAGCTAGAGTAGTGAGAGAGAAGGTTTCAGATTAGACCTTTGTGCTATTTTATGTTAAATTACAGCAAACTTCAAATTTGAGTTACTTGGAAAAACACAAACCAACCCACTGCTGCTGTCAATGTAATTGGATAAAAAGCAGTGTAAGAGAACCATTTAAATTCACATTACAGGGCTTTCGGTCTCTTAAAGACATGGACAATCCTGGTGTTCTTTTTATTCACAGAAGTGTTTGGTATTCACCACCAACAAATTCTGTAAAGGATTTTGAATTTCAGTTTGTGTGGCTTGAAGCCCATAAAATCACTTTGAATGCAGATTGGAATCAAGATATCCAATAGGAATGTATTCTGCCCATCGAGGTATTTTAATATGCTTGTGAAGTGTTTCCTTTCATGAAGGCGTAACGAACAACACTGAAACAATGCAATAATTGGCTTTATCCCCTATTTAGAGTTCTTTTTCAAATTGTGAACAGCTTTTTATAAATGCACATTTTCTGAACACAGAATAGTCTGTTGGAGGTGAATATTATTGAACTACTACTGTCTAAAGTGGTTAGCAGCCTCAGAGCAATCACAGTGGTGGTAATCAGAAATCCAGGAGTTAAATAAGCAGCGGGCACCCTCAGTGGTAACAACAAGCATGGGGTTATGATCTGTTTCTGCATGGAACTGAATCTTCTCATGTCCCTTTATTTTTATACTTTATGCAGCTTCAAAATGCAAATTCCCAGTCGAAGTCCTTATTTAAGTGAAAAACAGCTGGCAAACTGTGGGGCTGTGCATAAAGTATTGTGGTTCATCTTTTGCTTTCAGAGATCCCTTTGGTAATACCTTTTTTTTTCCCTGCCTTTATATATAGGCTGCCAAAATAGCAGATGATGTTATCCAGACCGTGGAGAAAGTGACCAAAGAGAAGGATGCCATTCACAAAGAAAAGATTGAAACTTTGGCCTCTTTGGAGAACTCTAGACAGACAAATGAGAAGCTACAGAATGAAGTAAGCACATTTAAATCCTTTTAAATGAAAAGATTTGCCTGGTTTGTATGGAAGAACTATTGAATTCCAGAGAATTAGATTGGGCGAGAGGTGACTTCTGTCACTCTCCCACCACAATAGAGACTGGCTTGTAAAGGCTTATTAGATGCATACGTATTGATGGCAAATCGGGGTGCTTGATATAGCCAGATGACCTGTGTCCTTTTGTATTTTGCTTGCGGTTTCAAATACCATACAGCAGGTAAGGTAGTCCCTTAAATCTTGGTGCAGCAACAAACTATCTTTAGTATTTAGTCTGAACATTGAACTGGCATCTTTTCTGCAGATGTGGAGCACTCTGTGGGTCTCTTTGGCTCTTTGAGCTTCTGCAGCTCCCATAGTAATGGGTAGAGAACAGCTGGGGTACCCTAAACACTACAGCTTGTGCTGAAGCAGTCATGGTTTCCAATGAGATGTGATGACTCGAGAATTAAAAGCTGTGATGTGAATAATGGCAGGGGTTCACTTTTCTGGATTAATGTAAAAAATCTACAGGGTGCTGTAATGCCATGAGAATGGCTGGATATTATCTATTATACAATATATTGTGTCACCAAATGCCAGCGACTGAGGTTCCAAGCTTGTGGTGTTTACGTGGTCAATGCAAGCTCAGTAAATAGAAAACTTGTCCCATGCAACAAGATCTCGGATAGGAATTCATTTCTTTTGAATGAACTGTGTAGTTTCATTAATGTAATGATGCTTTTTTTCCCCTCTTTAAGTTGGACATGCTTAAACAAAACAACCTGAAAAATGAAGAGGAGCTTAATAAATCAAAAGAGCTGCTAAATCTGGAGAACAAGAAAGTGGAAGAACTTAGGAAAGAATTGTAAGTATTTCAG
>JAVHNF010039941.1:4117-14725 GCA_034783455.1 Micropsitta finschii
TTAGCCTTTGAGTGTTTGGAGTGCTGATTATTAACCATTCCGGCTAAATTTTTAATAATTTCTTGGGTTTTTTTCTGCTGCTCTGTGTGTGTATATGCACTGTGTATGTATGGTTGATTTTTGCTTCTATTAGGGCCAAAGATCACTTGGTTTAGCTTAGTATACAGATGTCAGTTGGCACCAGCAGAGAGACTGGCCCGTGATCTGCCATTCAGCACATTTCCACTGAAATATAAGGGACATTAGCTTGCTAACAGACAAGAAACTGAGTAAGAAACCACTGAACCAAAAAGGACAAAAAGGACTATGATCCCAAGAAATAATATGCATTCAGTATATATTTTATGAATGTTTAATGCTGACAGCCAGAGCTCCTGCATTTGTTGCAGGTAGCCTCTTCCTTTACCATGATAACACATATTTCCCTCCATGAGCTTCTGAAGAAGAAAAGTTCCTTTTCTGTCCGTAGTGCAGATGAAAGCTTTGTCTCCAGCTTGGACAGCACAGTGGAAGGGTGGCAGTGTTGAGGAGTGCCCAAGCTCATGGCAGATGCCATGTGGGCATGATGGAACCCAGGAGTTTTAGGCAGATTTCTATTTAGCAGCATTTCCACTGCAGTTTCTAGCTACCCATGTCAGGAAGACATAGACAGACAAATAGCAATAATACCAGTTCAAAGTCAAGATAATAGCAGGAGCAGCAAAGTCAAGCCCCAGATAGTTCTCCATTGCCTAGTACCTCTTGTTCTGAAGGGCAGTGTCTGGAAATGACAGCGGGGTGTACAAAGTAGGGAGGCATGGTCCTGGGCTGGGTGATAATGGAGCCTTGGCTCTCTACAGTCTCAGGAAGCAGCAGAAGTGGCAGGACAGCATTTACAACATGGCCGATTGAGTTTCAGGTGTTTCTGAAGGGATTCAGTATATCCTGTGGGCAGGGGCTGATATTCCTGATGGATGCCAACCATTCACGTAAGAACAGGATAATCATTCTTCCACTTATAGATAACTGAAACAACTGGAGCTGGGCAGGGTCCCCATAAGGTGCTCTGGGAATATGAACAAAGCAGCAGGGTGGCTTAGCTAGGGGCTGATCTACCCAGTAAGGTAGAGATCAACTTGAAGGCAGCAATCCCTTGGGGGCAGAAGAGAGACAGAAAGAGGACAGAGGGCCAAGAGGGCTCCAGGTGTAGCTGGAGGAACCCCCAAACAAAAGCCGAGAGAGGGGGATTTTGGGCATAGTACTTTCAAGCAAAAGACACTTGAGATTGCACACAAAACTCCTCGCTTCTTGTTTGGCCTTTGTTTTAAGAGTTCAAGGACAAAGGAACTTGTACATTCAGTGTTAATCAAGAGCATTGATGTAAGGAATTACCCGGCTCCATCAGCATTCTCATCCCAATGGAACCAACCCAAAATAACTCTGCCCCAAACTGATTGGGTCTGTCTAACTGATATGGGCTGAAAATAATATTGGGCTATATATTTCTTAAGAAAAAGTTGCTCTTATTTTAAAGACTTTGGTAATAAATACATGCGAGAATTGAAGGCAGCAAAGAGTTGGATAGGCTATTATTCTCCAATCAACTCAATTTTTAAGCCTTACTTAAAGAATGCTAATTTTAAATGAGATATTCTTCTGATCATTTCTACAATTGAGGGATGTAAATTCACATTCATAATGAATGCTTTTTTTATATATATTTGATTGCAGTAATCCAAATGATCCTATTTGATATCAAGAACAGAGCTTGTGTCTATTTTTTGATAACTGCTTTGCATAGCATGCTCCATACGGTTAACATTTTTGGAGACTGATTTTCAAAGACACAGCTTTTGGTAGGACAGTCCTGGTGGCTGGAACAGGCTTCTGCAGACAGAGCTCAAAGTCACAAATTCCAGGTTCTTTGCATCTTGTCCTACTCATCTTTTACTGCATTGTCCTAACCTCAAGCATCACCCGTTCGGACTTCAAAGATAAAGTTGTGCTCGTTTTACCTGTCTCCTATTTTTAGCTTTCATCTTATCCTGTTGTCAAAGCTGGCAGGTCTTATTCTGGTTCCCAGTCTTCCTATCCAGTTGTAGCTTTTCTCAGCCTGAAAATAACCTTCTTCAGTCATGGGAGGTACATTTAATTGGTTTCCCACCCTCAAGGTGATGAGTTTAAAACCCCCCAGAATTGGAAAATGAAATGAAAACTTCAGCTCTCAGGGCTGTGCATGCGAAAATCCTGGGAGGAGAATTCTGGAGGGTGTCTGACCAATGCAATTCTGTATGAGAGAATCCTTGGAACAGTTTTAGCTTTTGTATGGTAATCATATGCACTGAGAGTCAATGAGATCCTGTAAGAAATGCTATTTGTTTCCATGTGTAACATGAGTAATCATCATTATCAGCATTACAGAATAGGGAAGAAGACAAAAAGCAGATACCGTAGATACATTGGTGATAATGGGTTGATCATAACCAGAATATCTTATGTGTTCCGTATGGTAATACGTAAATACTTCAGTTGAGCAGAGGTTTAGGGTCATCTGTCATTTTCTTAAGACTTATGAAAAGATCAATAATCAGATTTGCAGGAAAGCAGCAGAATTGAGTGTTGTGCAGATGAGAAGCAACACTCTCCCTTGTGACATCTTCAGGCATCCTGAGCTGAAGGTTACAGCTAGCCAGGTGTCAAATGGAATTGCAGGGCAGCTGTGTACCTGCTATCCACTGGAGTGCTTTATTGTTAATTATTATTATTCAGATACTGTGCTGCCTGCACTTTGTAGATACTGAACTTCAAGAAGACATAGTCAGAATTTCTCAGTGTAAGACCAGGAGCCAAACATTTCACCTCTAACAGGCTTGATTCATGGCTCTGGACAAAACACCCACTCTCCCTTCATTCTCTCTGTAAATGAGGGCTAGGATTTGTGCCTCCTGGGATGCTGTGAGATTAATGTTTTCTTATATGCATAAACTGTTTTGAAGGTGAAAGGTCCAAGTTTCATTTCACAACAGCCTTGCAATTACAGTACAAATGGAGCAGACCCCATCTCTCCTCAGAAAGGGACAAACAGCTTGGAACTCTACAAGTACTCTAGCCAGCTAGAACAAATACGATTTTGCAGTCCATTGATTTCCGTTTACGATGCCAAGTTTTATTTGATTTATTTCTTGGTTTAATATCTATGTGCCATAACACCAACTTCCTTTTTTTGTTTTCCCTTTGAAATGAAGTGTCACTGGCACGTGGTCCTCTAGCCTAGAGATATTTTGGATAAGACAAAGGATCAGCAGGCAAAAAACCAGGGCCATTTAGGACAGTGTTGATGATGAAGCCCAGATTGTTTTCTCCTGATGTGTGAGCCCTTAGGATTTCTGAGCATGCTGGACTACTATGCAGCTGCATGGACTATGTAGGGGGTGCCACACATACGTAGTTAGAGCCAAAGTTAAATGCCTGCATCCTAGGTGCTGTTCCATGACTCTTAACAAATAATGGTAGCAAATGCAAGAATGTTACTTGGGAAAAAAATCTGTCCTCCAGTGTGGCTCTCCCTGCATCTCTGTAGCACTGTGTGGTGCCCAGCACAATACTGCAAGCATCAAGCCCGAATCATCCTTATGTTGAAAGGCTGATGCTGGGAGTAGGTCCTGGCTTGGGGTCCTTGCCATAGAGCCTGGTTTGGGGCTGTTTCACCAGCTGGATATACACCCCTCCAGCTTTCCTTTAACTAGTGTATGGGTCACTGTCACTGACCGTGATTAAATAGTGCCTGCCACTACTGAATGAGTGGAGAGGTCTGAGGCTGATAATAGAAAATATGCACAATACCCAGGGCTTGCAAAGAGAATTTGACCTATTGGTGATCAAATGTGGGGAAACTTGCACTGTCATTGCTCATGCTGAGTGGTGCTTATGGGTAAATGGAAGATTGGGCTGTCAGGCTGTCAACTTCAATGAGCCCTAACTTCCCTCTGAAAGGGAGAGGGCCATTTTCCTAACAATGGCCCCAGCTCTTTCAGTTACAGCCAGTCAAGTCCAATGACATCAAATATTAATCTGGCACAGAACCTGGGCTGCCTGAGTACATTTTATAACTAACAGCTTATCAAATCCTTTGGACCTGATGACAATCGCTCCTTTGTTGTCACATCAGTCAGTCACTTTAACCCAGATTCTTGGTCAATTCAAAGGAAAGGAAACGGTGCTTCAGAGAACTGACTACTGCAAAATGAACAGAAGGGAGGCAGGGCTGGACCTCATCACAAAAGATCGCACCATACAATCAGGAGAACGCACAAGGAGCCTTAGATGACCTCTCAGCATAGGCTGTGTTGCTGTTTTGTGTATGGTTTCTGTGCAGGGCAGACCTCGAATCATCGCACAGCCAGTCTTTGGGCTCACAGTTCAGTGCCTTGGGCATAGCAGCATTTATATTCCTTTTATAACAGAATTTCTCTCTGTATAACAACATCTTCTAACACTCTGCAAGCAGGCAAACTTTGGAAATCATCTTTCCCAGCTGCAGCATGAAAAGGCAGGTCCAAAGCATTGATCTATTCCAGCTGTTGCCTGACCACAGCCTCCTATAATTTGTCAGGCAGATGCCACCTTCATAGGGACTCTGTGCCAGGCAGCTCCTGCCTGCCTTTTCTCTAGCACCCAGAACTGGCATGATGCTTGAATCCACCTCTGATTTCTGCCTACTGAGTGTGCAAGGCAAAAACAACTCTTAAGATGGTTAGGAGAGGGCTGAGCATACAGGCACAGCACATTAACAAAACCACTACGATTAGCTCGGGGGGGGGGGGAATGACAAAAATGAGAAGAATTTTGCCCTTTTCTGCACAAGACTAGAGTCAGTGAGAAAAAAGTGTTAACTTGACCCTAAATTATCCACAGGAAGCAAAGAAATATAGGCTAAAGAAAAATTCTTCCTAATAACTTGAACCAAAAGTCAAAGCACATTAACATATGAGGACTTGAAGACTCAGAGAAATAGCTGGAAGGAAATTGCATGCCTTGGAGGAGAATGTAGGAACTCAATTTAGTAATATACCTGCTGTGCCTCAGGAAAGGGATAGTTTTATGCTGCACTGGCACCGCTTCTGACCTTATGTGCAGAATAACTGGCTCAAGGAAGAGGAGAGGAATAAAAGAGGCTTTTTCAATGTTCAAAGGAATTCTGCCATGGAGATTTTTTTTCCCCAGAAGCTGTTTCTGAGTGGGCTGGAGTGGGAGAAAAGGATTGGGAGCCCAGCGTGATCGTTCTCTCTTGCAGAGTCAGTTATTCGGTGATGATTAGAGGCATACCCTACCCCAGCTACAGAATACAGTGTACTTCAGGGTGTTTTCTTTGAGAGATCAGCATGCGTGCTTTCGGGTGTCTCCCCAGTCCTTGGAAACCTGCTAAGAGCCTTTGGTATTTCCAAGGTTGGGTACAAGTATCTGAATCTAAGATGTTTATTTTTAAGAACAAAAAGTTAGCAAATAGAGAAAAAATAGACCCCAACATGTTGCTTAAGGATGTGCCAGAGAACTCATGATGTCACGCAAAAAGCTACTTCTGTGGCAATGGAGTGCAAGATCCAAATGCACTGTGCTAAAGCTCAAAAGTAATCACTGGAAGGCTTGCTAAGCTTGTGTCTGTCCTAGCAAGTGTTTGAACACGTGTGTGTGAGCACACATGCACGGGCCACCTTAGCTGCTGGTTCCCTTTGGGGCAGCTTCAGCTGCGAGGACAAAGGTAAAATAAGCACAGGGATGGGAAGCCCCTCTCAGTCCTTGGTATTTTCATTACAGGAGTTTGCAGTATAGTAGTCAATGCAGCAGTTGTTCTGCAAATGGAGAGCTCTGGTCTAGTGCTGTCAGTCTCACACCCACTGCTCATGAACACCTACATTCCCTTCAAAAATAAAATTGTAAGAGCTCTGAATACAAATGTGCGAAAGTTTTACTATTTAAAGGGAGCTTCTGGAGAAACTATGTCAAACATGCAGCCCTTGCTGAAGCGCCACTGGCACCCAGGATTACTCATTCTGCAACCACTGCCTTCTGTGGCCAGCCAGTACACGGCTGAAGCTCACATCCCGCATGGGGCAACCTCTTCTCCAAACCGCCCGTCTCCCGTCATGCTCCGCTCCACTACTGCTGAGGCAAAAGCATTTCCCAAAGTTGGGAAGGGATTGGGAATCACATGTGTTTCCAGCTGGCAACCTCAGCGGTTGCCCTGAGTGATCAAAGCTGGTGGCCTGGGGATGAGCAGCGGGAGGTGGGGGAAGCATGCTCCCTGCCTCCGAGTGATGCTCCAGAAAAGGAGAAGCAGCGGGAGGGAGAGCGCTGTCAGCAAATACCACCCACCCTGGCAGCACAGCCTTCTGAAGCTCTGCTACCTCCAGACAAGTGTGCTTGTGGAGTATCGTATGTTGGGAGGGTTGTGGAGGTGCAGGGCGAGCAGAGGGAGGGCAGGATGATGGAGGATGACAGTGCTGGGTCCGTAGTCGCCTGGTCAGAGGTTCAGGTGTAGCCTCAGCTGTCCCTCCACTCAGTGTATGTTGGCCAGTTTTAGTGGGCATTTGCACAGTTCTCAGCTTGCTGAAGGAGTGAGATTCCTTCTCCTTTGGCATTGCTGTTATTTAAGGGGTAAGAAGAGCGTTTGAACAGGAATGAAGGCATCAATGCGTTCAGGCATTCATGCTATCAGCTTTGCCAGGTAACTTGACGGTTAACCTGAATGGGATGTTCACCCAGCTGCAAGGCATTAAATATTTCTGTTCTGCTCCAAGCTGTAGTCAGAAAGCACCATTAGCTGCTTACATCAAGGCATGAAGCCAAATCCTAGCTCCATAAAACTCATATTGGTTTCAGCAGCAACAGGAATTAGTCTCTCAGAGAGTGGTCAAGAGGAAGGAGTTAGATGGGAGTTTGCTATCACCTAACAGTAAAAGTTTAAGTTAAATTCACTCAAGTTTAGGAATGTACTGAAATTCTGTGTGAATGTGCATAAGGCATAGAAGCATGGCAGTTATGGCACTTGGAGACCTAATGTTGGTAGCTACTGAAAGTGATTTCCAAACCTTCCTGCAAATACAAATGACTGTCTTGGAAGCTAAGGCACATGAACATCGTGGCTCCCAGCTGTGTATGGCAGTGTCTTGTCTATCTCACCGTGCTTAGCACTGATACTCGGTTTGCTTAATTACTCAACCAGACAGAGTATTAGATGGTGTCTCAGGATTCTTTATTACAATATATGCTTTCCAGTAATTACCTCACTCGTTCTCTGATAGTGGTTGGGGCAAAAAACCTCCTCCCAAGTATTTCCTGCCTGTAGGAGTACACACCTCTTAGTAATAGATTTTGTCCTTTAGCCTTTTCCTGTTTACAGTTGCATTTAGATTGGTATCAAGAAAACGTGCAGATCTCTGTGAGTGCTCTTTAATGTACATTTTCCCCTTACATTTAAAGAAATGCACACCAACTATTTTTATTTCCTATTTGCTTTTTACTTCTCTGTAATTCCCCATTGTGGCCACGTTTAAAATGCAATTTCAGACTCCCTCCATTCTGCACACATATGAAATAAGTTACATTTTGTTCTGTCCTGGCCCTAGGTTTTGCATTCATCATTGATCTGAACTGCTTCCTCTTAGGGCGCATAAGAAAACCTACAGTTCAGAGGCCCGTCTGCTCTCCTGTGCCAATTCAAATCTTAGATTTATTATAATCTCCAACAGTAAATACTGTGTCCATTTTTAGAGAATGATCCAATCTGCTTGTATTTCCTGATCTTTCTTCTCATTCCTTTGTTATGATATGCTTTTTGCCTCTTAATTGTTTCCATATGAAACGGCCTCAGTCAAAGCGGTTGCAATGAATAACGTCCATTTCAGAATGTCAGCATTTTGGTCACAGCAGATGACCACGAGCTGGTTACTCCCTGCATGCAGTAAAACTCCTTAAGGACAAGCCATAAGTTCTACAGTCTTGTTAAGGGAAAAACAGGAAAGACCAAACATCACAGACAAAAGGCAACTTAGTAAATGTGATTTTGCATCCCGAGCTAATAATCTTGATCCCATTTTTGATTTCTGCATAGCCATAAGATTTTACTTTCAGTATAGCTGAATAGTACTAGGAATTGACTTGGCTTCTCTCCCGTGGACTGTGTTTAAAATGTCTTTTGTTAAATAACTTGGAGGGGGGGGGGGTCTCCCTTTTATGTTTTCAATACTGAGGCTGGTTTACTGAAGCCTGGGCCCCTTCATCAAGGCAGAAAGCTCTGCTGGTTCTGCTGCATTTCCACAGCTCGGTACAGGGCTGGATGCACTTATCTGAGAGGTGTGAAGGAGCATCCTGGAAGAGATGGAAGCTAAATATATTCTGCTACAAGAATTCTTCCATTCCTCTCTCCACCCCCAGATCCCAGAGACTACAATGGCTTATGCAGGGTTTTACATATGCAGCTAATGGTGGAGGGAGGAGAATTCCCACGGATAAAGAGCTTTAGCCCAGTACCAGCAGAGCACACAGCCCAAAATGATGCTGGGGTGGGTTTTGAGGGAAAGCACTCCCATCACTGCTTGCAAAGAGAGGTCCTACACAGTTATTTCAGGAAAAGATCCCTGGCTATAAGGAGATCCTTCCCTACAGTTTCGCTATAGACACCTGGACAAGGTGGAGAGGGGATGGGATTTCATCTAGACCCCCTGTTCTTGGTGTTTCCTTTTGTTTAGCTCTAAGGGGATTCCCAGTTTGGGGAGTTTGTTTCCAAACACCCTCTGACACGCAGCTAGCTGTGTGCATCGCATGGCCTGAAAGTCTTCAGTGCTGTGCCCAGTCCTCCTGAGGCCAGGTGCATGGTGACACACTTTCCATCTCCTATGAGAGCATCACCTTCTTCATGTTTAAGGAGCCCGACTCCATAAAAGCACAAAAGAGCAAACAAGACTTGGCTCTCATTTGGCCCTGATTTTATGCTTATATAATTCCACTAATTTCATTTGCATGAGAACAGAAACAGATCCCCAGCCTCCTGGTAGAAATTATTTTACAGGGCTGTTACCCAAACCAGAAGCCCGAGCAGGAGTCTGCTTCACATGCACAAACCACAGCAGCGGAAGTGACAATGCAAAGTTGGTTGTTTTATTCCCACTCTACATTTTTATGCACGTTTATGTATGTTGTATGTAGTGGGACAGGCGCAGAGGAGAACAGCTGAGCAGCCCTCCCTCTCCTACACATGAAGGCTGCCCAGCTGGCTGGTTTTTATCTCCAGGTACACAAAAGGAAATGAAAACCATTAGAAGGGATACCTCGGAGCTGTAAACGCTGAGGGGAAGAAATTACCAACGCTTTGACCGGTTTGTAAGTGAATTACTTATTTATGTAGCTCAATAGATTTAATATTAATCACAGATGAAAGACACAAACCTGCTTTGCAAACACACGCATCGCCTACTCATTTACTCGAGAACGGGTCAAGTTAAAATTGCTTCTGGTACGGCCACAGATAATTGAGAAGGGAGAGCTGAAACGAGGAACGAATGAAAGCAAAGCAAATTGCTTTAAAAAGTTTCAAAGGAGCATGCTGTTGGGAGTGCTGTAAAAGATAACACCAAAGGGCCAGCTAAAAACTGTGGCTCAAGCTCATTTTTTTTGCAAGCAATCATAAATCAGCAGCTTTGTGCTCGTCCGGGGGCACCGGACAAGCGAAAAAAGGTTGACCTCATCATCATGTGAAGTTTCCTATTCCTGTCCTAAGCTGTCATTGGTAAAAGCAGGCAGCAAGAATTCCAGTTGTAAACAGTGATGTGCTGCCAATGTTTCAGCAAGGGTAGCCCACATTTTTTTCCTCTCCACAGCTGTAAGGCAGCTTGTACCTAAGGGACTCAGTGGCTGCAGAGGACAAGGCTGCGGAGGAGAAGGCTATGGACCAGCCCTTCCTTCATTTGCTTCTCTGGTGAGACATCAATGCCCTTTCTTAGGTATAACTAAAAAGGGAGATGCTGTGATTTGGAAAATGGACTTTGAGAGTCACAGGGTCTTGTTTTTGTGCTCACAAATGGGAGCAAGAACCCCTTATCGTCTCTTGAACCCATTCCAACTGCATAGCTTAAAGACACATCTGCAGGTGACACCGTCCTATTGCTTTCTCGGAGCTTATGGCCCTTGTCCAGATCATCCTCCCATGAGAGGCAGGACTCCTGCTTTTAGGGTGGCTGACCAAGGACCTTATGGGTGCCACTGCAGCCTTTACAGCAAGAAGGTATTCCTGAAACATGGGGTAAAATCCAGTTCACCCCAACTGCTGTGGGTTCACATTGGTGCAGAGCTGAAGGACCTGATGCAGCAGAACAATTAGTTTCCTTCCAACACATCTGCCAAAGGCGGCAGGTATGTGCTCCAGCATGCAGCTCCCACTCTTACCCGTGGAACAGCTCAAATCTAGTTTGAAAACCACAGATATTAGTGACTAGCTATCTCACTACTTGCCTGACAGTCTTCCTTGGCTCAAAAATGCCTTCAGAATGTACAGAATCAGAGAATGGGTTGGGTTCGAAAGGACCTTAAAGTGCATTCAGCTCCAACCCCCTGCCATGGACACCTTCCACTAGA
>JAVHNF010039943.1:6066-29416 GCA_034783455.1 Micropsitta finschii
CTATGTACATGAAGAAGTACATGAAGTCATGAAGTACATGAAGAAGCAGGGGTTTATTTTTTTAGGGATGTAGAGAAAATCATGAGAACACAGGTGAAATGACAACTGAGATTTTTTATGGAGATTTTTTTCCTCTTTGTTTGCAAAATAAAAAATAAACTGCTTAAACACCTCTTTCAGCTATACTAAAAGCTTCGCAAATTTGGCTTAAATTGAGTGAATGAATTTGACAGGCTGAAATAAGAAAAAGAATCAGAAACACTGAAACCTTGGCTTTCCACATTTGCTACTCAAACCATGTAGGTTTCTGATTTTAGGATGTTTTCACTCAGAAGGCTGCTAAAGCTTTTTACAAGCAGCTAGAATTTTAGTGGATTTTTCTCTTGGGCAATTTGAATGATTTTTTCCACTGTGTGTTTTGACTCCTAAATATATAATTTCCACACATTGATTCTTTAGATTACACATAACACTTGTGTAACCCTCAGAAACAAGCAAATTCATGTTTACTGTGAACCCAATATAAGAGAAGAATATACAAAGCTGGTTGGTTCCTCTGGCAATCACACCTCTCTCAGCAGTTCCTCACCACTACCTGAAAACAGTGTAAAAAACTATTAAGCTGTCTATGGAAGGAGCTTTGTAATAGGCCTGGGCTCTGTGATGATGCAAACCTGGTGTAACATTTGTGGTGTTGCTCCCAAGGGCTGCTCCCAAGGCACATTTCTGTGAGAAGAGCCACAAAAAGGCACAGGACTGTGGCTTCTAAGATGACCAAGCTGCTTCTTCCACCACCAGAATGGCAGTGCACAAGCTTTCAGGTCTCTGAAGTCCCTCTAGTCAAGCACACCAAACTCTTTCAGTATTGCAGTTCAAGCCCATTGTTAAATGCCTGCTGTCACCATTATAGCTGCAGGATAAAGACATGCACCAACATGGACAAAGATGACTATTTTGTATCAAGAAGTATGGACAGGAAAGGAAGTCCAGGGCATTTACTTCAGCCTCCTTTCCCCCACTGTGTTGCAGGAATTATATTAATCAGACTCTTTTACAATAACTAGGGACCTTTTACTTAAGAAAAATAACAAAACATAATATTGCTGGCAAAGAAAACAAGGTGATTTCTGAGCCACCAAAAGGCCTAAACAAAATATTGATAGTTGGGTTTAACCCAACTGCAGCTGTAATTTTCCAAAATTAACTGCTTCATTTATTATGACAATAAAATGTAGAGAGAACCATTGTATGCTTATTAATGCAACATCTGCAGGACTGAATGCAGGGATCACTTCCACAGATCTGACTGGCTCACAAAAAATGCTCATGCTACAGAAAGTTGTATTTGTTCAGCAGCCATTGACAAAGTGTGAAATCATGGTCAGTCCAGGTATAAGATAAAAGCTTCTTGTTCATTTAGGCTTCTTGTCTGAATTTGTGTTTAAGCAAAAGGAAATCAGATATGAGTTCTGTAACTGATGGAATAAAAAATATACACCACACTTAAAACAGCTGGATAACCTGTGTACCTCCCCTGCCCCGTACAGCAGACCATATACTATCATGATTTAGTCAACATGCAAAATGCTACTGCTTTTCAATCACATCTCTTGGGCTTATAGATTCCTTACTTGGGGGACCCTCTCCTCCTAGAAGCTAAATCCCAACCTCAGTCTTAAATGCTAGCCAATAAGGTACTTATGAAAATATAAGGATTAATCAAGTTTGTCATTCAGTACTGTTGTGCATGTTAAAATACTGTAATTAACACAGAGAGGGCCAAAACCTGTGAGGAATCTAAGGCAGGTAACTAATTTGCCACTATGAAGTAGCAACTGATGCTTTGCAATTGTCAGATGCATTTGGAACTCTAATATATATTTAAACATGCATTGAAACAACTGTCCCTTGTAGACAGTCGCTTTTCCTATATGAACTCTGGTAACATTTTTGTTTCCCTTTTGTATTTACCTTATCCTCTATTCACTAAACCATGAGCTCAAAATGATAACATAACCTAAGCAAAAAAAAAAACAGGCATCAAAGCAATGAAAATGTTATTTTTGAAAGGTACAATTTCAACAATATCAAATACACACGAAAAGCACTTTTGCCTTCCAGATTCCCTGAGAACCTCTCGCCTTCCTCCAGGCTTCCTATACCAGTTCAGATGAACATACAAAAGACTTCATTTTCACAGTACTATCTGTATGCTACTGCCCAGAGCAGTTTTCTTACATTCCTTCACCTCCATAGTGACAGAGGGGTTGACTACACTTGGAAAAGGGGAGTAACCCAAAATATTTTAACAGGCCTAGTTTATACTGTTATAGAGACTGTTTATTCATGCAACTTTTTTAAAAGAGTCAGAGCTGAAGACAATTTAGTGATCACTGGAAAGAAAAGAGGTGTCTCTAAATGTGTATGCACCACTGGTGTTAATGAGAGGAAGGTTCTTCCTCTCTAAGAAAAAAACGAACCCTAAATATTCATAAAGTGTCTAGGATGGGTTTTTTTTTTTTGGTTGGTTTGGTTTGAGTTTTTGGGGGTGTTTTTTTTTTGTTGTTGTCCTTGTTGGGGGAGGTTGTTCTGGGTTGGGTTTTTTTGTTTGGTTGGTTTGGGTTTTTTGTCAGGACAAATGCATAAGGCAAAGATTGGGAAGAACGTACAAAAAAATCTGCAGGTTTAATGAACCTTAGACCTTACAAAGAATGAATACCAAGGCAGCATGGCATGGCCAGTTACTGATCAGGGAATGAAGGCAAATATGAGAAAATGCTCCATATATAGAAGCTTACATATGTGTAATCAAGAGTTTAAGGGAATAATAATAAAAAAAAAAAACGCTAATGATGTACTGTTCTGTTGTTTCAACCTCTCATCTATCACATTTCATCCAGTTTTTCTAATAACAAACCTGCTAACTGGTGTTTAACTTAAATATACCTTCCAGAAAGTCACATAGCTTTCATTTGCAGACACCAGTAAATGGGTCCTTTGGTTCCTTTGGTAGTTTGCTCAAAGGATTAAACCCTCTTTGTGAAAAATGTGTAATCTTCTTCCAAAAAAATGCCTGGATTCAGGCATCTCTGAAACTTATCATTATCTCCCTCTCCATAAGGAGAGGATTCTTGGTCACCGGCACTTATGCTGGGAAGGTTCTTTCAGGCTGTTAAGCAGCTTCCCAGTCCTGTCCTTTTGATATGCTAACCAGGATAGAGAGCTACAGTCCAACTGCCAGGAACTCTTTCAAGCCTGATGTCATTCTGGTGGCACTTCTCTTCTCTCTCTCCAGTTTCTGAAGTCCTTTCTACACCAACATCGACACCAACATAATAAGCAATTTCCTAGCATCCATCATATTGCATTTCAAAGTAAAATCACAACTTTACTTCCCCCAATTGTTATACACCCAAGGAGCTCACTTTCTGCCCTAACATTGTGCTGTTAGCTGCTACTCTTCTGCCAAGCTGCAATTTCAATTCCAGTCACTAGACAGTTTTCCATTGCATACAGAGGATCTGTATTTTACACTCTTAAGTGTATGAAAAACTTTGTATACATTTCAAAAAGGTCAAATGTAACTTAAACAGACTGCTTATTAACCAATCACTTGCTGTAAACACTTTATTGTCCCTGTTTTATGCTCCTCCAAACTGTGGCATATAGGCATTTTAAGAGCAGAGATTATATGAATTTTCAAAATACTAATGAAAATCCTTAATGGCATTTTCACAGTGCTTGTCTTTGCAGAACTTCACTGGAAAGATTTCCATTCAATGATGAGTCTCCACTGACGGTCTTTCTGAGAACAGCTAGTTCTACTCCATTTATTGCTTTCTATGATACATTACATAGTTCTTAACACAGCCATTATGACTGGAAAAAAATATCCAAACAAATGAAAGCTCTGTATGTCAGAGCACCAAGGGACAAATCCTCTTCTCTCCGAAATCAACTAGAGCCCGGGAATGTTCTTTGTGGAGAGCAGGAGCAGCCTCAACCTAAAAAAATTAAACCATGACTCACTCCTATATTGCCACACTCAGAGGAAATTCACTTGCGGCAATCAACAGCATCTTTCCCTCTAATTCAAGGTAACACCAATCTATTCTGTGTAGTCTGAGTTATATTGTTCAACTGAGGAACTTCTCAGCAGATTTAACTAAAACGATCCATCAGCATTCACAAACAGAGACAGCAAGCCAAAACTGAATAGCAACTTACTTTGAAAAACAAAGTGAAACAAAATAAACCACAACTATTTATTTCTAGGTGTATTAATTTACTAGTGGGATAAATTCACTCCATGACCATATAAATGGATCACCATGCAAAATATATGATACTGTGGGGGTATATGCAGTCACTGAATGTCCACACATTCAGCTGAAAGGTGATGTTTAAAAAGAAAGTGCAATAAAATGCACAGAACAAGATAAAACACAGACAGATCCCCTCCTACAATTTAAAGGAAACACAAGTGTAAAATTTAGGAAAAACAGTGAAATTTGATGGACTTGTGTACTGCTCTGGAGTTGAGCTCAATGTCTGGTCCTTTTCACCATCACTTTTAGCTGGACAGATAAACAGGAGTAGGAGGCAGCCTTATTTACAACACATTAAAAGAAAGATAAGGTGGAGTTCAGTGCACCACCTAAAACAGTGACACCTCTATCTGTTGCTCTCTGCTCCTTTAGTGACCCTGGCTGCCCTTCCCTGAAATGAGTAAGCATCTTCCACGCCATGAGACAGCCCTGTTTCACAAGATGCCAATTCAATACAACCACCCTCCTGGTTTCATGCAGCAAAAAGAAAACAAGCACTTAGGAGAGTGTTAGCAGTCTCCTAAAGAGGACATGGGGGCAGCCCCTCTTGCTTCCTAAACTTATTTCACTATTTCATAAGGATGATGTATTAAGGTTGCCCTGGTTCCCTGGGCTGCCCTTCTGGATTTTAAGAGCCCCAAAGCTTCACAGCAGCATACACCTCTTGTGCAAAAAATGGATGTTTGAGAAGATAAAGATAGCCATAATCTGGAGCTGCATGAGAAAGATTGGGTTTAATCTTATTCTGACTCCTTATAGTTTACTGTTGATACTTTTACTTGTGGGTCACAAAAAGTAAACATGTATGTCATCTCTAGCTACTACATAGAAGGATTGTCATTTAAGTCCCTTAAGATCTCTCAAGAAGTCAGCAGTAGTACTGGGGAAAATTCTCAAATGGTGCACACAGTCTTTTCAAGACAGCAGAGTACAGCAGGCAGCATCTATTATCCAGATGGGTTCAACTCAGAAAAACAACCATGTTAAACTGGCAGAGACTCCCTTACCAAGCACTTTTTGGAATGCAGTGAGAGTACGTCTCTTGCACTTTGGTAACCACTACCAGACAGTGCTTTTCTATTCCGCTGGGTCTGCAACGCCTGCAATGCTACCTGAAAGAAGCAGAGAGGCCCCATCCTACCGCGTGATTCCTCAAATGGTTTATTGACAGCCCAATACTCCTGTCCGAACCCTAAACAACTGAACTGGAGGTATAACTCACCTGGCAGGGCTACCACCCCAACAGCTACCACTCGGGAGCCAGATTCCAGATATGCTCAGTTTGGAAATGGACTTTTGAAAACTTAGAGAAGCATGAAATGAGGACTGAAATAAAGACGTACTTCTTCTTTACCTCAAGAAAGTAATATATATAAATTAGAATGTAGTACAAAATTCCCTGGGGAAAAATGTGTATGCCCATGGGCACAGAGCATGGGAAGCTGCCATGGGACAAGCCAAACCCTGCAACTTCTCAGAAATGTATTTCTACCATTCCAACTATTCATGCACATGCTTCCAAAATTCAGGAAACATACTGATAATAATTTTCCTGCCAGGTACTGCAATTTCAATGGATTCCCAAATGAACATGTGAGCAGAGTAAGCTATTCCTCATTTGGGGCATTAGGAGTTATTAAAATAATGACAGGTACCTAATCAATATCCTGAAAGTTAAATCACGTTAAACAATCACATGTAGGACCATGTGGAAGGAGAGGACCTAACTAGGTGGACTAGGTGCTCTTTCTTCATAGAAGAAGACAGCCCAGTGCTAACTCTGGAATGCATCTCCTCTAGCCTAGGACACTGAAATCAGTTTGAGGATTTTTCCATGAAGAATGGTTTCTCTTCATCAACCACCAGGAAAGCCTTGGGAAGAGGTCTCAGACTCAGGTGTGGAGATGACTGGAGACAATCTGGGGAGAAAGAAACCAACAGGCCATGGAGAAGCATTCTCACCTGGTTGCAGGGCACTAGTGAAAGAGTTGACAAGCCTCTCTGAAAGTATTTTCTTTACCTGTGGATCAGCTTTGCCAGCTCCTGATAAAAATCAACTAAATTAATATAAACTCAAACTGATGACACCTGTGTCACGGTTAGTTCAGAAAAGGACATTTGTTCATGGCTTGAACACTTTGTAATGAGAGCCCTAACTTCAGATTTTCCTTTGACTTTGCACCTGCAAGTTTCTCCAGTTCCCTCCTCTCACGGGCATTTCTCCAAAGGGCAGAGCTTCAGGTAAAAAGGCTAAGTATATGAATTCTCCCCATGTTTCCAAGTTGAAGGATATCAGGTGTTGTCTTGCTTTTGGCTCTGTCCACCAGTTTTTGCATAAATATTATGCAAAAATAACTGTTTAACCATACCAAGGTGACCACTCCAATCTCTTCTTTCATAGCTTTCATTTAGGTTCCTGTGTATTCACATGGATATACCTCCATGTATATGCAGCATGTATGTAACTGAACTGAACATTTTAAGTAACCTGACAATTCTCAAGAAGATAAGGCAGTGCGGAGGCCCACCACGAGAACAGCCAACCAACCACAGTTACCTCTCCCTGAATAATTTCCACTGAAAAGGACTCTTTCTTTAGAAATTATTATCCAGAAAGACCTGTTTGCGGTTTATATTATAACCCACCACCATCACCACCACCACCGAGAGAATAACTGCTTTCTACATCACTGCAGATCCCCTGGCTGCTGACCTTACATTATCTGCAGCCCAGTCTGGATCCACATTTCCTACAGCTACATCTGGAAAGCAGGCTGCAGGGAAAATAATCACTTGAGAACCTAATTCCAGCAAATCAGCACTGCCATTTATCTTGGACTTGAGCAATATATAGTAACAGTGGAGGCAGTCAAACACATACCAAACTCAAGGACCACGAAGATGAAGGACAGGATTATCCACTGAATTGTGAACGTGCAAAGTCTGTTTCCTAAAATACCACTGGCGTGCTACCTAACAAGCAGGTAACATGAATGCTGCAGAGTGACGGCCCACACTCCTGTTGGTGTCTTAAAAGCAGTTGTACAATGCTTGTTTACTTTTAAGCAAGCGTGCTTAGTTCACAAGCAAATTTTGCCAGGCTTATTGGCACAGGAGCCTGAGGCAATGAGATTTAGAATAGGGAAACTTTCAGACATACACAAGAAGTAAGCTAAGATTAAAAGCTTGCTAGGTAATTTTCCCCTGTAAATTCCCTTGCTTATCCTCAAGGACAGCATATAAATGTGTATGTTACAGCCCATGTGATCAGACACTCTCAAGAACTATAAACAATGGGACTGTGAGTCATTATTACATGGAATTACATTCAGTTCTTTCCCACTGACTCACCATATGTATTGCCCGGTCTTTTGCTCTCTCCTCTCCTTTCTTCCCCTTCCCAGACCATACATGACCCCTTCCTAAATTTCAGCACAAGTGTGTTTGCTTTACACATCCTAGCTCTTGCAGCCCAGTGACAAAAGCAGTCTGCGGGGCTCACACATACAGGCGCTGAGCTCACCACATCTCCAACAGCCCCAGCCGTCTGACAGAGCCTGCCAGCTCCCCAGCAGATGTGACAGCAGCACTGGGCTCCCACCGTGTCTCAGGCATTACGGTCTGACGTGACATAAACTGACCAACCCTAACAACTTCAGCTAATTCTGAGCAAGCGTCAGAAGAGCCATTTCTGCCACCTCACCTAACAGGATAGTAATTTCTGGCAAAGTGGAGGAAGGAGTGGATAGTTACACATCTTAACCCACTGCAGCTAGGTCAGACCTAGAAATACATCAATCAAAGCTTCCATCTTTCATTTAAAAAGGTAAAGCTAGTTCCTAGCCTTCATAGCTGTAGAAAAAATACGTTAAAGTTATGACTTCCAAATCTTCAAAGGCAGATTGTAAATAAAAGCGCTGACATTTATTGCTTTTAAGAAAATCACATACTGGAGCGTGACTCATGAACATTGGAACTGGCAAGCACCGAGGCAATCATGTTGAGAATGAGATCATGATGCAGTAGGTGTGCAGCATTCTCTTTTCAACCTATTCACTACCTCTATTCCACAGTAATAGAGAGGAAAGTTTAAGTCAAAAATAAAGATTTTAATGTGCCTTCCACTACCTATGGAAATGATAAAAACCTACATTTCTGCTTCACTGGGAAAGCTTTTGACACATACTTGATCTCAGAAAATACCGAAGGGCACATGACGTATTCACATGAATAAGTCAAAAGGCTTCATGGTACTCATAACAGTAAAATTAGGAATGTGCAAAGGCTGGGGTCTTAGGTTCACAGTGTGCAGATCACACTGGAACTCCAGTCTTCCTTTTATTGAATGCAAACTGCTTACAAAGGGATGCTCCTGTAGACAGGGAGGTGTACCAAAAGGGGCAAGAAAAGGAAATGAACATATTTGCACTGCAGAATTAGACACAGGGTTGCATCAGTTTGATAATTCAGAAGACATTTTGTACACATATCAGCTTGGCTTGGAATTAACTTCAACCTCAGTAAACTCTACAAACAGTGCACATATTTTTCTACTGAATAATTGCAGAAACTATCACTTTCAGTATTCAGAGTCAGGGCTCTGCTGTTCATGATGCAGGACTTGTCAATTCTGCAAGCAACAAGCTTTGAAGATAGTCACAGGAACATTAGGATAAACAATCAGGCAGATACATTTGTTCAGCTGTCCTTCTGAAAAGTACTTACAACACAGTTTTTCTCAGTTATATTACAAAAGATTCATCCATGTTAAATATATCCAGACAACAAATGAACTATGATAAATATCATCAAAATTTAGACTGATACCTTCATCATACAGAAATAGATCCTTCATAAACATGAAACTAAATTTATCATTTGCTTTAATGTCATCATGATTCAGACTGATACTGCCATTTCCACTGCCTGATTTTCTCCCTATGGATCTGAAGTCTACAAACAGCTGATTGCAAACTGGGGAGTTAGACAACTGGCTATACATGACAAAGGAAGCAAGCAGGGGTTAAAAAAACAATTATTATAACATAAGCTAAAGGTAGGGGTGGAATTACAAAGGTTGGTTAATATCACCAGTATAACTTTGTAGCAGTAGGTGTACCACACAGGCAGCACGATATTGCAGTTATGATATACAGCTTTTCACACTTGTAAACAGATTTCTAATTCACACACTACAGAACCTGAATTCTGTCAGGCAGAAGCAACTGTTCTGGTGCACCCATCTAGGGAAGCGTGCTAGGCTCAACCAAAACAAACCCCTTTAGCTGGCTGTTCAGACAACTGCTTACCAGCAACCAGGGAAAGCTCTCTTCTTCATTACAAAGTACTAGTATGAATATACAGTTAAGATTATAAAAGTATCTGAGCTTTATTTCATTTCAGCCTGATGTTAAATTGATTAAAATGTTGCAAACATTCCTTTTGACAACTACAAATTGCTTTAAAATGCTACTGAAAATCTTGAAAATCTGCTCGACTGAGTAGCAAATTGAGCTGAGCTGCAAATTCACATTCAGAAAATTGAAAGAGAAAAATAGGAGTACATGTTCCTGTTAATATCAATGTATTTAGGCATAAAAAGTGAGAGCAGGAAAATTTTCCTCCATCTATGTGAATTTGCAATGGTCAGAACACCTGCAGTAATTTGTGAATTAAATCACAGTGAGCAAGGACTTCAGGATGACCCACCAAAAAATACTCTAGCAATTGAATATGTATGTGCATATATATATATATTTATACAAGAAATTTAGATATGTGCTCCACAAATAAAATTTGGTTTGAACTTCAATGCACAGAAGGAATGTTCTTTCAATATTCTTCTCAATGTACAAGAAACTCATCAATTAACCTGTGGCCAGCAGAACTCCAAAGACACATATTCTTAGGTTACAAAAAGCAATAATAAATTAATTTTATAGAACACAGGCAAGGGCATATTCTGCTGGAATTTTTTAATTGCAGCTAATATCAGCAGATGATACAATAGGTACAAGAAATCTGTCTTTAAGCTGACCTTGGAGTTAGAAGCTGTACCCAAGCCTCAACTCCTTGTTATATAGCCCTTTAGGTAAGTGTGCAGTCTGAAACCCTACCATGAAAGCTGGGCAGCATCACCAGCCCTGCCCCTGTCACTGGGCATTTTAGACACTGCTGCTCCTTGCATATACTCAAGGCTGCTCCAAGAACGCTGAAGTTCTTCTTCCTTGTGCTTCTACAACACTAACAGATTCATTTATTTATCACTTTATTCAGTTATGTAATCAGCACATAAAATTATAGGACTTAAAATCATGTGAAATCACGCTGGATTTTACAATGCCCCAGAAAATCTACAAAGCTAGAAGGCATTTCCTGACATCCAAGAGGTAAAATAAAGCTACACCTCTCAAGAAAACTTTAAAAGATTGTTGCAAGTCCCGATGAGAGGCTGAGCAGCTGACCACAGGAATCATTTGCCTTCCTCATGTATTGTCATGGGTCCCTTTCAGTGAAGAAAAATCTCAAAACGAAGATGCAGCATTTTGCTTTTTTTCCTCAGTTTCCAGACATCTCTCCTTGCCAGCTTTGCAGTCACAGAACTGCAATACTAGGGCAAATATCTGCTGTCGTGCATGCAGTATTACTACTCATGTGGATTTCTTCCCAGCAGCTGGAAGGAAATGTTCCTTCTTGTTTAGACAAAACTATCAAATGGTTAGGAAATAAGGAGTTAGGAAAAGCTGTAGACAAGGTCCATGCTTGAGAAACGCAAGGGCACAGAAGACTTAGCCACTAAGAAAATTCCACTGGACATTAAGTTACAACAATTTAGCTCTGCTCATTTATGGTAAGTCAGCCATTTTACTGTTGACCTACTTTGTATCAGCAATAATTTGTCATAGTGCATTCTCTAACAGCTACTGAAAGAAAGGTTGAAACCATACATTAGAGCACAGTGTCAAAGCAACTGACATTAATTATACCCTGCAATTCCTATGTTGATGAAATTGTCACTGCTAACCATTAATACAGCATTTACTGTTTAAGCCCAGCTTGCTCTACCAACCCTTGAAAGCCACTGAATTAACATCCTGCTTCACAATGTTCACATTGGAATGTAAATCTGAAACATGTAAAAATAACCTCTGCTATTACACCGAAAACGTGTAAATATACATTCCTTTTCTGGAGAGCTATTTATCTCCAGTCTATTGATGTTTCACTCTTTAAACTAAAAACAGCTTTAATGTTCTTCAGTCAAGTGGCAGCTTTTGCCAATATAAACTATTTTCCCTAAAAAGTATGGCATCAAGTAGAGGAAATTTTGGAAAATGTAGAGTAAATGTAGAGTGCTACTTGATTTATGGAAACTCAGAAATAAGCTTTACATAGATACACAAAAAAAGAAAAGCAGCAATGTTCTTAATTTTATTCATTGCTAACCTGTACAATAACAAGAGATCATATTCTCTCAGCATAAGTAAGCAAGGTTAATTAGAAGGACATCTTATGTGTAGTGTTCATGTTCAGTGACATCTGCTTAATTTGGTGACAGAAATCATTTACAAGCATCAGCACGAACCAACCACTCCAGGAGCATTAACTGGATTCTTTATGGTTTGCACATCAGTAAACTGTTTTGTAAGGTCCTACTACTGCAGCACAGTTCCCCCTGCTTCTAAATCATCTCTCAAGCTACTCTTTTACCCATATAAATGGAAGGCAGTCAAGAGCATATGGGTTGAAAAATATTTAGCCTTAAGAATTGTCATCACTAGCTATGACACGAGACAGCACAACTTCATCTTCTGATCCAAGAAGACTTTTTAGTGACAAACAGGGAAGACGTTTATCCTATGAACTGATTCAATATGAGATACCACAAAATTAGAAGCTGGTGGTGGCATTTTCACATCAGAAGAGTGCCTTATGTAGGTTACTTCCAAATTCTCGTGTAGACTGGTAGAGCAAACTAGTAATAAGAAAATCCCATGGCACGATGAGTACTGTCATACAGATCTACCAGAAAATCTTTGCAGAGTCAGCAGAAAAGTAGAAAACTAAAATCAGCATTAGTAGTAATTGAATGAAAGCAAGCACTCACACCTCTATTCAGACCTAAGAATGACCTGAAGATCTACAGGAAGAAAATTATCATGGTCCAAATAACTGCTTAACACATATGTACATCTCCGGAATAAGCAGGAAGAAAATACACAACTGCAAAACGAACAGAAGGACGGAAACTCTTACAAGATATGTAAAATACAATTCTGTATAGAAGGAGCATCATTACCAAACATGAAATACAAAAGTAGACTTGAGTGCATAGGATGATACCATGCATACAACATACTGTGAGAAAAAGAAACATTTGCTCACCTGGCATAAACTAGAAGGCAACAGTGCACTTTATAAAGACATTCACTGAATGGTGAATAACTCTTAGTAGACTGGTCCATCAGTCTAAGGAGAGCAGTAATATTAAAGTTGCATATATCTCAGCCTGCCCTCAGACCAACAACAGGATGATTTAGTGCTTCATAAGGAAAGTCCAGCCAATTTAACTAACATGCACTGGGCAAGCAGGTCTTGAATGTGCTCTCTCAGCTCTAATATTTGCATTAAAATAAAAGCCTTGCTAGTTTCATAATTGCGCCGTAAACAAAATTCAAAAGCAACAAGCGTTTAGCTTAGTGCTCTGTTTGTTCTGCTTACACCAAAACATAGGATTGGCAACAGCCTCCCTCCTACAGACATACTCCATTTCTCTCAGGAGTCCTTCCTATGCCCTGCTGCCACAGTATGCTAAGTACTTTCAAAATCAAACAACGGCACATTGTGTGCACTTTGGGGTATTATTTAAATTCCAGCTGGAAGAAATGCCAACAACTCCAAGGACAGAGGTTGTACCAATTACTAGTTACAGCTGCAGTTGAAAATTATGCCATGAATGAAAGCACCCTACCATAAAAGGACTAAAATGTTAACCATCTAAGGATGCAGGCTCATTCTTGGTTCAGTGTAAATACCAGCCTCACAGACGGAATACTTGCTGCCTTGCAAAGCTGTGCTTATTGAAAGAAAATACCGACAGCTAATGCTTTCATAATGTGCATAGATCATGTCAAAGACCAACTACACAGCTACCCTTTCTGATGGTGCTCTTTCTGTGCAGCAGCAAAGACTATAAGCAGCACGATATACCAAGCACAGCTAAGTCAGCAGCGAGCTTCATTGAAAGTTTAATATACCTTTACAGGAAGCCAAGCTCAATGTTTTTTTTTCTATTTGGATACGCTTATGCTGTCCACGGACATGCAATACAACAGAAATGCCTTTGAGCATTCCTACAGCTTGAATAAATCTCTTCCTTACAGACTTAACTCGAAAGCATCATCTTAAAAGTAGCAGAATTTTTAAGCTATCAGGATGTGCATCTACACGTTGACTCTATGTATGAATAACATCAGTACTTTACTGTAAGCTCATTCTGAGGCTTCTGAAGATCTGTTACTGCCAGATCCACACTGAGAAAGCTTTCAAGTTCACTGCTTCAGGAGCACTTACACTTCCACCGGTCACGCCACAAAGCCATAGTACAGGAGAAGCCCCAGCAACAATTTACAGCGCTGAATGTTGACATATATTCATGGCAAAAATAGTGCCTGTAAAGCTAAGCTTCTAAAAAAACAGCGGGGAAAATATTAGTAAAAAAAGCTCCACCATTCAGTCTTATGGTTTTGCTTATCTATAATCAGTTATATTACAGAGCAGAATACAAAGATTGAACTAGATATGACATTAGGACTGCCACATTGTAAAGAATCATATTTGAGCAGTAGCTGCCACAATGCATGACAAGTCTAAAGCTCGAGTCTGTCCAACCTATTAAATAGCTAGCAAGTAATGATCATTCTTCCTTCAGAGAAAAAGCAGCATTTCTCCTAACCGAAGTGACTAAGTCAGGTAGGCTTTTATTAAATACTCAGAAAACAAAGTACACAGGAGATAGGGAACAGAAAGTTCTTGAGTTTTACTCCAGCACTTCAACAAGCGTAAATAAAGTGGTAAGGAATTCCTCTCAAGTGTAACTAACCACTGTGCTGTATACAAATGACAGTGTTGTGCTTAAGTGAATCACATCTCCACATCATTCATTAATTTTGAACACACATGTAAGTATGGGCCTCAACCAACCTTTTAAGTTTGGGAAAAAAGATCTACATACCTTTTGTTGAATCCCATCTTAATGATTTCTAAAGTGAAAGTCTTGCATCTGAAGAAAGCAAAAGGCGAGCAACCTTTCTGTAGAGTGGTTAACCTGCTCTTAAGGCTAAGGGACACTTGCCCCAGAAACTCTTATTGAGCAGGGAATCCATCAGGGAAGAACTGAGAACTCGTGAGCAAGTAGGTCAAAATGGACATTTAGGCTTGCTATATCCTTCATCAGGAAGCCAAGTAAACTTTAATCCTCTGGATTTATTCAAGTCATCTTTGGCGGATGTTATTTCTGTACCTTTTCCTTATATCCTGGAATTATTGGCCCTGGAGTTATTTCCACATTGACTGATTTTAAAAGATTTAAAGTGACATGTACATGTTTCCCTAAACTTCTCAAGCATTTATATATGAGGTCTTCATTAATCCATGTCTGCAGCAAGTGTCCCCTAGCATCAGGGTGTCATTGATGTTCTTAAGCCTTTATAGTACCTGTTTTGTTTCTACTGTGAGACAAAATTAGTTTAACTGATCCTATGTAATCACGACAGGAGATTAATTAAAATGCCAAGATAGGAAACAATTTATTATAGAGAGAAGAAAAATTTCTCATCCAAAATATAGAAATCTGTACAACTTTGCCACAATCAATATACATGAACTGTACAAATTTACACCAGTTCATAATTTACCAAATAAAAGATGACTAACAAAGTTCACAAAATAGATGGTGGTTTGTGGAAAAGACTTTTACCCAATTAAGAACAAGGAAATTACAAACCAGACCTCCACTTTCTAAAAATAAGAAGTTTACTCAGTCTTAGAAAACTACAAGCTAGCAAATGTACAGATAGCTGGCTGGTGCTAACACCACAGTTCAGACAGTGTCTTTATAAGGTCTTTTTAAAGCCTGTTGCCATGGCAGATTCTGATCACTTGCTACTTTTGAGTCCAATGTAAAGATCTGACCATTTCCCCAGGTCATACTTACTACTTTATCTTATGTACATTTATACATATTTGTAAGTGCTAGGTAAAAGTCTGAAAAATAAAATTTCCAGTACTATGGTGTTCATAATAATAAGTCTTGTTACTGAGCTGCCAAAAATGCTAACAATTAATAATTGCAATAGTGCAAATTTACTCTGCAAGACCTACCGCAGAGAATCACTTTATAAATACAGATTGGGGTTGAAAATTGGTGTAGAAATTAAAGTAAGATGTCTTGGAGAAACTGACCCTTCCTAGATCTTCTTCACTCCCTAGCAAGTTGCAATCATTTTGACTCACAGGCTATTAAATCACTGAAAGGTACTGTCCAAACTATGGCACTGTCACTTTAAAGTATACCACTCTAACGTGTGCCAGATCTTCACAGCTGTGACATGGTTTAAATTCCATAATCCATCCCCAGAGGTGCCCACCCAAAGTAAAAACCAAATTTATCAATCCATTTTAAGGTGATCCATCCACAGACTATATCTTAACCTGATACAGTCATCATATTGTAGCTTTTGGAAGGGCTAGTTCTGCCCAAGAGAAGTTCCTCCTTACAGCTTATTCTGCTGTCTACCATCTGCATGTTGGTGTTATTTTGGCTACCTCCTGCTGGTGCAGCTTCATACAGCACACAGATGGAGCCATCCTCTCCAATACGATAGGACACTTCATACGGGTCAACCCATAGAGTGAGTTCGCTGGGAAGAAGCTGGAACAGTTCCTGACTGCTCAATCCAATCCGCTGTGCTGCCTGTCCAATGAGAGGATCCATTTTATGGTTGATCCGGATACATCGGTAACCTGATCCCTTGCATGGCTTTTCTGGGAACCAGTGGTGTTTATAATGTTCTATAAAATAAAATAAAATAAAAAAAAAATTATCCTCCTTAATTCCCTGTTCAAAAAGGCGTACAGTGATCTTTGTTCGTTTCCAGCTTTCACACCTCGAGATGTTGGGAAAACTGATTGTTTTAGCATTGAGTGACCTGAAAAATCATTATATCCTTTATTCTTGCTGATGATTTACATAACTGCAACACCCATTGGGAAACACTTGTGTACAAAGTTACCATTTCATGCTACCATAAACAGAGAACATTTGCCATCTAAAGGGAGTAAAATGCAGCTTCCTGGCATTCACAGAAACAAACAAAAATACAGAAGTGATTACACACACAGCAGAAAAACTCAAGGGCTTCAAAAACTCCAGAACCAAGAAGTGAAAAAGAACCTCTCCAGCCTCCTCTCGACATCACACCCATGCTTAGATCCTCACATTCTAAGAACACCCAAAAATAAACAGGGAAGGAGCTGGGCAGCGTTTACCGACTGACTCAAGCAGTATTTTACCACTGCTATTCCCAGCCTGTTTTCCAGGGCGACACAGCAGTGACTTCACTTACCTTGGGAGTGCTATCCCACCCAAAGCCCGCTTGGTCTGAAGCTACTTATACGCACTATCAAGCGCACTGGACACAGGCTCGGGATTACAAAACCGACAGGGCAGCGAAGAAACCCTCGGTATTTGATCCTAACCAGGGCTGTCAGGTGGCTACAAGATTTTCCAGAAGAAAGGGGAACTGAGACTCATCGTCCACAGATTAGTTTTACTAGCTAAAAAAAAAAACAACCCAGCAACTTCGGAGCTAAACTGGGCGGTTTGAGCCCCTGGAGAGGAGCCCATGTCTGGGCTGCTCGGAACGCTTTGTCTAAGGAGCCAAGGAGGGACTGCCGAGCCCCTTTTGTTTACAGCCCGCTCCTGCCGCCCCCACCCGAGGAAGCCGCCTCGGAACCGACGGGGGATCCCTGGAAGCGGAGAGCCGCTGCCACGGAGCCCCGCTCAGCCCCTCTTCCCCTTCCACCCGCCCCCTGGTCGCGGCGACGATTCGACCGGAGCTGCCGCCCGCACCCCGCCGTCCCGGGCGGGCGGGCCCACGGCGGAGAGGGATAGCGCAGCTCCCTCCGCCCCGCGCCGCCTCACCTGCCAGCAGCTCCTGCAGGCTCTGGCTGAAGGTCTGCAGCTGCCGCTCGTTCATCAGCCCCTTGGTCCGCAAGAACTTGGAGATGAAGCCCACGGCCGCGGCGATCTCGCGTATCATGCTGGCCCGGGTGTACAGGGCGGGATGCATGGAGGCGGCGGCGGGCGGCAGCCAGCTCTCCGGGACGGCCGGCGCTGGGAAAGGACGGGGCGCGGGGCGAGCGGCGCGGAGCGGGACGGGGACGGCACGGCTCTAACTGGGAGAGGAGCGGGCGGCGGATCCCAGCTCACATCCCGGAGGCAGCAGCCTCCGCCTCCTCTTCCTTCGGCAGGGGGGGAGCGGCGGCAGCAGCAGCAGCAGCAGCAGCGGCGGCCGCGACAGCGCTCCCCGCATTTCCTGCGGCGAGAGGCGAAGGGAGCTGCTCCCTCCACGCCGCTTCTTATAGACCCCGGCAGACGGAAGTAGCGTCAGAGCGCGGGGGGGCCAGCCGCAGCCAATCCAACGATCGCACCATTGTGACGACAGAGGCGGGGCGGGGACGGCGAGCGGCGGGGGGGAGGGTGACGTAATCGATTGTAAACAAATAGAGCCGGTGCGCGGGAGGTGTGCATTGTGCAAGTGGCTCTGCGAGCGCGGAGGTTAGGCGCGCCTGTATTGCGGGGTGTCCCGCCAGGGCAGCAGCGCGGGGGGCGCTTGTTCCGTGTGTTCCCGCGCAAGTCCTCCCCGAGGAGTGAGAGCGGCGCCCGTAGTCCGCGCACCGGCGGGGCGAAAGACATTAGGGGTGCATTGCGCGAAGCTGATGAGCAGCACAGCCGCACGGAGGCAGCGATGCCTGCCTGCGCGGGTGCGCAACCGGCGGCGGCTACCACGTTAGGGTGGCGCGGGGCGGGGGATGAGCGGCGGCCGGCCGCTGTATCTGGGGAAAGCTAAGCCACGTCAGCGGCGGGCGGGTAGCAGGAGCGCGCAGGCGGGTGAACTTCTTCGCTGCCCTGGCGCTGCGCCGGCTCTTCTCCGGCTGCGCAGGCGGCGGGCGGTGTGTCTGCGCAGCGGAACGTGCTCATACCTGCCTCCCCAGTGGAACCAGCTGCGGCCGCGGTGCTCGAGGATCTGTTTGTTTACCCGCACAGCCTTCGGAGGTGGCGCGGTTTTCCACCTTTTGCCGGAGTGCCCCCGTGGGACTGCTCCTGCATCCACCACGCCGGGGGGTCCGAGCGTGGCCGTGTCCTCACGGACACGGTTGTTCACCATGACCGCAAGACCACGGTGACATGAGAGGCTCCAGGGTCCTTTGCGCAGAGCGAAAGCTCTGCCTCTGGGCAGTGGTGGGACATCGTACCCCGTGGCAAGCATGGAGAAGGGCACGCCGTCCAGCAAGGGAAAGGGCTTCCCCCGGGCCACCTACTAAGCCTCAGCCTAGGTTCTCTGAGCACAGCCCGAAAATACAACTTCTAGGCTTCCATGCACCTCTTGCACGCTGCTCAGCGGCATACTCTCCCTCGGGACTACACAATTACCCGTTTTTTCCATCACTTGCCTTGAAAGGGGAAAAGCCCTAGGTAGGCTGGAGGACTGATGTATGTTGCTCAACTAGCGATGGCCAATAAGAGTGTGAAATCTAAAGCCTCCCAGTGCCGTGTGTCTCTTTTTGCAAAACCAAGGGGGGGGATATAAAAGAAGCAGCAAAAGTGGTTTTATTTTTTTTTTATTTTATTTTGTTGTTGTTGTTGTTGAAAACACTAAGTGTAGCTTATTTGATAGAAAACTCACTCTTCCCCTAGGGTATATGCCCTGCCCCTGTGCAAAGATGCAAATGAAATACAGCCAGATATTTACATGTACAGTTTTTCCAGTCAAAGATCAGAAATCAGACCATTAAAGGCACAATAATAGCACACAATTAAATCCTAAGATTTCTTATTTAGTAAAAGTAATTCTATAATGAAATATATAAAATATACGTGTGAAATAATTTGAATGAAAGATGAAAGTACACCATTTTTTGCTTCTTTGTGTTGGAGCTTACCTGGAGTTTTGGCCTTTTCTCTGCACTCAGAGGCTATTCTGTGTGAGACTCGGCCTCTAAGGGCTCTCTGTCTATACACAGGGGAGATCTGCAAAACACCCTCAAAAGGTAATCCTGAGAGCTTAAACTTGCAGCTTTACAGCATACTAAAAATGTTGGTGTGGGTTTCAGAGCACAGTCTCACCCATTTTGCCCCTACTAACCTCTGAATATTACAGTAGTGATCATGAGCTCTCCCTCTGTCCTGCGACAAGGGAGGAGCTGGTAATCTGGCTCCTCCTTTTGCTGCTCCATAGGTGCCAGCCATCAGTACATCCCTACCAGTGTTCTGCAGTGTGTGTGAGATATATCCAGAGCTGCCATTTGTACTCTGTTCATAGGTTGGATTTTTTAATATTTTTTTCATTTGTTTG
This sequence comes from Micropsitta finschii, assembly GCA_034783455.1. Classification (NCBI taxonomy): domain Eukaryota; kingdom Metazoa; phylum Chordata; class Aves; order Psittaciformes; family Psittacidae; genus Micropsitta; species Micropsitta finschii. The sequence continues at coordinate 26,033 of JAVHNF010039943.1, forward strand.
TTTGTTTTAAAGTGAGGCCATCAAAGGGTTTCCCTCAAATCTCCTGCAAAGTCAGTAAATTAAAAACACTTTAGCGATCAAGATAGTTCCTGTTTCTTCTGATCGGTTACAAGCATGTATAAAAAGGGTCTTGTCTATGGAAAGGGTAAATGGCTGTGCAGTCTACTAGGAAGGAATGAGCTACCTCGGTGTTTTCCCTATGCAGTCAGCAAGCAGTTTAACATCGAGGGGAAGGCACTGTGAGATGCCTGCCAGCAGGGTCTCATCCCTACCTGTGGGAGGGAACAAGGTAACAGGAGCTGCTGGTGCAGAGAACTATCTTGTTTTCCCAGTCTAAGCAAGTCCGCCTCCATCTCAGACCTATGATGGGATAGCAAAGGAGCTGCTGCCATTTCCTGCCTGTGAAATGCTTACAAAGATCCTCATCTGTAAAGGATGCAGGCTCTTAGCAACAATGATGATTTTGGCATACAGCTCATGGTATCAAGGAAAGTCAGCTTTCCTTGAAAGGTCTTCAGTGCAGAACATCAGAGAAACTGGCCGTACCTAGCCCATTGATGGTTTGTACCTTAGCCTCATGCCAGTATGTCAGTGTGTTTCACTGATCCAGTATTTTGCTCTAGACTTCTTCAGCATCTGTACATTTTGGCATACAGGTCCCAGCTGTCTGTCCTGCCTCTGCAGCTCCAGACACAGAGGAGGCAGTTTGCCTGGTCAGTAGTGCAAGATGCTCACCGATACCTTAATGGCAGGGTGCTGAAGAAAATAAACGTAAACATTTAACAACTGCCTTATTCAGCCTATCTGATACTTTAAATGAAGCAGAGGCCCTAGAGAGAGAAAATACAGAAAAAAAAAGTATGTGATGGTGTAATTAAAGACTTGATCATAATGAATATGCACAGAAAGGTTGAATTAAGGTTGTACTGGCAATCCAGCTTCTGATATTTCCTAACTTTTAAGCAACACAATGCAACCTTTACAACACTTCTTTCGTGTTGTTTTGGCAGGAACTGTCTCTCGCTATTGGTCTGGAGAGAGCCTAGCACTTTGTGAGTTCTGTCATAATGGAAATAAGTAATAGAAATGCAACTGCTTTTATCTGTGCCACACACACATACACACCCTGCAACTATTGCAACATGCTCTTTTTCCCAGCTTTTTCAGAAGGAAGCTACTGAGTGTTCTTTATGTAAGTGGGAAGACTCAAGAGTTCAAAGGAGAAGAATTAGAATTATTAGATTTAAAAAAAAAAAAATTGTTCTGGTCTTAGAGGCTGAATTAGTATCTATTTGTTTATGAAGATACATACATGTACAGCATGTTTTGAGGGTTTTTTTCCTGTTTGGGAAATTATTCCTGACAGAACAAAGAAATGCATGAAAGTCTGAAAGTGTTACAGTCTTTTTCTGTGGTGTCTTGTTAAAGCCCTTCAGTGTAGAAAAGTGTTAGGTCTGTTGTGCAAGTGCTATTTCACTGTCAGTTCTAGCTATGGTTTTGCACTGTTTGGCATTGACCTAAAAGAAGTAACAGTTGAGAAACAATTGGTATTTGTTTGGCATAAGCTTTTTCTCACTAGTTAGATGAAGAGTACTGTTTGCAGTACATAAAATACAACAACCCATTCTATGTATAGAGTTTAGTGTAGGCTAATGTTATTAAGATGCCACATTATTTTTGTCATTTAGCAGACATTTGAAACTGCAAGAGGTTGCTTCTTTATTTTTTGTTTCTGCAGAGGAAAGCTAAGCCTGGGATGCATAAAACATTTTAATGTTTAGCTCCCTTCAATCTTTGCTCTGAATATGTAGTTACAGCTGGAGCAACATGAAGTTGCTATTCCAGGAAGCAAATGTAACTCAGAGAGTCCGTAGCTATCCCTTAAGATGAAGATAGAAGCAGTTAGCCCCCATCCCTGCAAGATGAGGGCCCTTAGGTTCCTCTCAAGGGATATCCCTGAAGATTTGAGAGTAGGTTGTCATTATATTGTGTTGCCGCAAGAAATGTTTGCACCCAAGCTCTGGTTCAGACCCAGGCTTAGAACTGTCTTATGGATCTAGCCCACATGTAAAGTGGCAGTCTGCAGCAGAAGCAGGGATAAGGGCTTTTATTGTAAGTTCTGATTGTAAGCCTTTGTCTCAACCCAGCATTACGACACTGAAAGTAACCGCAGTGTTGTAGCAGTGAGTGTTTTATCCTGAAAAAGTGTGGGGGTGAAGAAGTCAGTCACATATTCTTCTAAAATGGAGAAGTCATGATTCTGAAAGCATAAGATGATGGTATGAGTCAGAGAAAGGGCAAAAGTCTGATTTGTGACCACAGTGGGAACCCCCATCTCCCTCACCATGCTCACTTGTACAACAAACGCGTGCACACATGCATGCACACACTCTGCAGTTATAGATTGGTCTATCAGGCAATGAATTCCTTAAACCATTTATCACACAAGTAGAGTCCTGTGTAAGCAAGTGGAACAAATCCCAGAATCGCATTCTGTGGTCCAGCAATAGTCGAGCAAACATCTTTACCACTGCAGGAAGCTTGAGGGGGGATGGAAAGACTCAGAGAGACAAGGGGAAGCTGTCAGCAAAAGTAATTTCAGGAAAACCAACTCATGACATCCTAAAATGACAAAACTGCTGCACTTATTCCATAGAGAAAAAGGCTTGCTCTGTGGGAGATAAGTTTGATTTCAAAGGGACCACTTACAGAGAAGATATTCCTTATGGCATGAGCCTCAGGTGGCAAAAACCAGAATCTGGCCAGGACAGATTGAACAGAAGGCTTTTCCTATGCTATTGCTTTGATTTCAGCAAACAGCATGTGACAGCATGCACATGTAGCAGATAAAAAGCAAATTCAGAAAATAGTATTCTGGGTTTGTTATAAAGATGATGGGTTTTTTTTTCAAGTGCGATAGTAGCAGGTATGGCAGCGCATGGAGCGCCTATTTTTAACAAAACAATCATAGTTCAGATCCAGTAACAACAAAATTTAAGAAGACAATAGAAGATTATTTGAAAGCTTGTCAATAGAGAGCTCCTGACAACACAGAGTTATACATAACCATTACTGCACAGCCAATTTTTTCATTTGTATGCACTTATGAATAAAACAGGAGAGGCTAGTATAGATGAGATAAACAATCAGACATTGCAATCCTGCATGGGAAAGTTATTAACAATAATATTAAAGTGAAAGGAGCTTTAAAGTGGAAAGAATGATTTAACCATTTGTTGTCATGCTCTGCAATCAAATGTTGTAATCTCAAATTCCAGATTTTTACCTCTCTGGTAGTTTTTCATAGTGCATCCTGGGTTTCACCAGCACTTCCACATTTAAGTGTGTGGGTGTATTCAGGAGGAGAGGGATAGAAGTCTTTGT
>JAVHNF010039947.1:16341-26578 GCA_034783455.1 Micropsitta finschii
AAGGATATATAGGTATTTATTCTGAAGTTTCCATCTCAAGCTCAAATCAACTGCCAGAATTCCCAACTGCATGTGGTACACCAGTCAGGACTGGAGGAGCAAGTCCCTAGTATTTGCATCTTTTTACCAGAAAAAAAATTAAGACAGAAACAGAAATATTAATGTTTTTCTTTAAGAGACTCAGAAAGCAGTTGTGCTTTGGTATGTGTGCAGAGAGGCTCATCCTCTTACTTGCGATGAGAACAGTATTATGGTGGAAATTCACTGTGAAAAGGGATGAACTTCTTCCCCTTTGTTCCTTTAGTCAAGCCTTCTTCCTTCATGACAGCATGGAAGAGTTACAGAATCAGAATCACAGAATGGTTTGGGTTGGAAAGGATCTTAAGATCATCCATTTCCAAACCCCCTGCCATGGGCAGGGACACCTCACACTAAACCACATCACCCAAGACTCTGTCCAACCTGGCCTTGGACACCGCCAGGGGTGGAGCATTCACAACTACCTTGGGCAGTCCTTTCCTGTGCCTCATCACCCTTATGGTAAAGAACTTCTTCCTTATGTCCAATCTAAACTTCCCCTGTTTAAGTTTTAACCCATTACCTGTTGTGCTGTCACTACAGTCCCTAATGAAGAGTCCCTCCCCAGCATCATTTATAGGCCCCCTACAGATACAAGAAGGCTGCTATGAGGTCTCCACACAGCCTTCTCTCCTCCAGGCAGAACAGCCCCAACGTTCTCAGCCTATATTCATACGGGAGGTGCTCCAGTCCCCTGATCAAGTTCATGGACTTGTTCCAACAGTTCCATGTCTTAAAACAGAGGACACCAGAACTGCACACAATACTCCAAGAGAGGTCTCATGAAAGAAGAGTAGAGAGGCAGGATCACTTCCTTCGACCTGCTGGTCAAGTCCACAACAGAAGGCCTAGGTACAGAAAATCAGTCTTGAAGTTAGAAAGTGTGTGATAGGACGTGAAACTGTACATTGTAATTTTTTTCTGCAATATTTAGTGTTTTTGCTTCATGCTTCAGGCTCAACAGAGCCACCAAAACACACCAGGCACAACCTTTTAAGGTCCCATATAGCAGAATTTATGCTTTGGTCCCATGGATTATTCAGTGATATGATTCTTCCAATTTTTATTTAAAACATTCGTGAAATAATTTAATTGCAGGTGAAAGAAGTAATACATACACAAGCACAAAGAGCTGATGATTCTCTGATCTCTGTTTTTTGGACATAGGGGTTACTGTCAATGTTCTGTCACATCTTCACAGACATCAGGATTCTGTTAATACAGTAATTGTCTTTTGAAGCTGTAGAAATTTTTAATCAAACCAAACTAAACCTGAAGAACACCAGGACGAGCATTCAAAATGGTAAAACTTACTCAACAGCAGTTTTCCAGGGAAAATGTTGGATGTTCTATTTTCAGAGTTATTTAAAATGTACATGATCATATGGATGAAATTGTCTTGTTGGAAGAGACAATCTAATATTAGGTGTCTTGCAATCTGTAATATGCTTCATTTGCATCAATAACTCCAATTTTGTGCAAGCTGAATTTAACGAAAATATAAGATGACTTTATTAAATTATGTGTAAAGTTAAAGTTTTAAAGTTTAAAAAGAGCTCTTGATAACATTAGTTTATGAGTGGAACATGATGTTCTCCTATTCATGTGTTCAAGTGCAAATGCAGCAGCACTGACCTGTCATACCTGAGGTTTCTTTGAGCATTCTTGTATTGACTCTTTAGGAATTTCCCACGTGACTGTATTTTGCAATGCAAAAAGAATGTGTGAATTAGAATCATAGAATCATAGAATAGTTAGGGATGGAAAGGATCTTAAGATCATCTAGTTCCAACCCCTCTGCCATGGGGGACAGAGCCTTGGGTGATATGGTTTAGTGACAGGTGTCCCTGCCCATGGCAGGAGGGGGTGAAATCAGAAGGTCCTTTCCAACCCTAACTATTCTATGATTCTAAGTCCTCAGATGATTGCTCATCATACTTGCATTCAAGTATCTTCATAAAAAACTATTAAAAATGCTTTTTTCCTTTGAATTGCAAAAGTGCGTATGACTACAAGAGCATTAACAAGTAGCAAATGTAATGTTAATTTTTTTAAAGGTACGTTTTTCCCAAGATTTTCTAAAGCCTCTTTTTAGCATGCCAAAAATGACACTTCGCATGCAAATGCTTTGTTAAACAACCAATCAGTGGCAGTTCAGTAGGATTCATGACTATGTTTTGAATCACTTGTTTTCAGATGCACAGCCTGGGACTTTAAAGGAGACCCCCGCTTGCCCCATAAGTCTGAAATTTTGTCTCATCATAACTGCTGAGTGGCTTGGGCTGTCCATAACACCTCCAACTAGTAAAAATAACAAAAAATAACACCCAAATCTGCAAAAATAAACATTACAAGCTAGCACAGGACCTCAGAAACACATTCCAGAAATATTGATTTTTTCTTATTTATGTTAAATCAATGCCTCAAAAGTCTCCGTTTAAAAAATTTCCTGTCATTTTTAATGAAAAACTTTTTGAAATTTTTGAGGGTTAGATCAACTCACAGACTTTGTTGCTTTCTAAAGCCAATATTTCCTCAGCACTGACATGGTTAAGGGAATATTTGTAAAGGCATGTTTCCACATAACATTTTATTCAGACAAAACCACAATTTCACATTTCTGTTTAATTTTTACTTTAAAACTAAGGTCCAGACTCATCAGATGAGGTAGCTTCTCCCCCTGGAGTTAGTCGAAGTTAGTGTTATCTACGAATCTAAGCTAAATGCTTGCTAAGTAAACCTGAGGGCAATGTTGCAGTCGCTGCTGCCATCTGCTGCTTATTTTAAAATTAACAACCTTTAAATATCGAGAAAAAACAATTTTGATGCGAAGCTTAAACTTCTGAGTTTCACAAATCCTAATTAAAGATGTGACAATTGCAGCTTATGACTGGTCTTTATTCTAAGCAACATATAAAAGTTATTTAACTGTGTTCTAGGTAGTTACACCACTGTTGGTAACATCTGAAATATGTGAAAATTAATGCAAGTGTCTGCACAAAGAAATGTTCCATTAAATGGTCATTAATGTTTATTTTTAGTTTATAATTTTAGGAAGGCTTTTTTTTTTTTTTTTTTTGCAAACTGTGTCACCATATTTATATAAGAAGTAGTCATATTGTCTTCATCTTCAACTTTTAAATAAAAATAATACCATATATTTGTGGGGAGTGCTCCAGATTTATGTAGCCCCTGGGTCTTTTTCCTCAGATAATTTGCTCACACACTTATTCTCATATCTTTAGGCTGTTGCCTAGTCAGCATTCTTCATATTCTTTTGAAGTTTTAATCAAAGTTCTCAAAGACTGGCTGCAATGTATCTGGCACTGGAAATGTATCATAGATCCTGGATGATAATTGAAAAGTAATATTAAAATTCTGAACACCAGGGAATCCTGGTAATAATTCTTTTTCAATAAAAAATATAAAAATAGCTGTTTAAAATTGATATTATTTCAGTTCTTGTTAACACATAATGAAATTGGCAACTTCCGCACATAACCTGAAGTTTCCATACTCTCATGTGAAGAAGCATATTCTTCAAAAGTCTGTGCTTGTAACTACTGAAGCATTTTTTTTAAAGCCCATGCTGGATCTGTATCTGCTTCCTTGCAAGGGTAGCTGATTAACAAATAAAATAGGTATTGTTGAGTCTCAGTAGAGACTCAAGGAGATCACTTTCACAGGCATCTTTCTGGGTGGCTAATACTTCCTAACACATGAGCTCAGTTGGGCTGGACTGAGGAGGAGGTATTTAATGAGCACCTTTTCTCTTAACAAGCAAGATCCGACTTATCTTTTTTGTTAAACCTTAATTAATCTACAACATAAATTTTTTAAGTCAGGATTCATTTTAAGGAGATTACTTCCAATACCACTTTGGATTTTGAGCAATGATGTTGTGAATGCCATAGCGTCTGCTGCCGCGTTTAGTGCTGTAGCTCATGTGCCTAGTTCTGGTGGCTGGTGAGGAGATGCGTTATCTATCCCACTGAGTTAAGTCCATCAAGGTTCTCTAGCCCCTGTTATTAGCTTCTGTCTTTAATCATCAAATTTGGGTACCTAGTGAACAGGCTCTGTATGTTGCACATTGAGATGGATTCTGCAGAGGGTGATTGACAGCAATCTGCTTAAATTCCTGGTCCTGTCAAACCTTTAGCTTTAAAGAGTAATAATTTAAATAGAAAAGAGCAGTCTGGCAAGGCAGGTTTCAGCAAATTTTTGCTTTAGGAGAGTAGAGAATTTCTCAGAATGATATCAGTGATTTTTGTGCAGCCTGAGCTCTCCCCAGCTTCCAAATAGACATTCAAAACCAGTGTTTCCTTGTCCAGCCCATGTGTAAGGGTCCTGAGCACTTCCTCACCCCTCTGAGAGGTGTGCTGGGGCTGCTGAGGGTAGTGGGACACTGACACAGATTTCCCAGAGAAGCTGTGGCTGCCCCATCCCTGGCAGTGCTCAAAGCCAGGTTGGATGGGGCTTGGGACAACCTGGTGCAGTGAAAGGTGTCCCTGTCCATGGCAAGGAATTGGGGCTGGATGATTATAAGATCCCTTCCAATCCAAACCACTTAATGATTTTATGCCAGGACTCAGGGTAGCACAGGTTAAGGGCCTGCTGGAGTTAGTAACAAAGAAAAACTTTTTTCCAGGCCTTGATGAGAAACATGTAGATATAAGGAGTATGAACCATGATCACTTACATGTCAGATGAGTGCCCAGTTATTGAGTGGATGATGATATAACTCCTTTCTCTCTGTGAGTCCACCATAGGTGTCTAAGTCCAGCAAAAGGTTTTTGACTTTTGAGAAAGATAAAGTTCCTCACTCCAGCCTACAGCATAGTACCTGAATCTTTGAAATGTGATAACTGTTCTTTGATAAGAAAGAGGGGCAGTGTTAAAAAAACATAATAGTGTTGTGGGGTTTTTCAAATTTGAAAAACATGACACAACCTACTTTTTTTATGGTTTTAAATATATTTTTATTTTATACTTCTTCATATTCTTCCACACAGAACTTGACTGAGCTGTAGAACTCTCTTTTTAGTCCTTGTAGACATAAGATGTACCCCAGCCATTGAAATAAAGATTAAATTTTGTGCAATTGGAAAATGGCCTGAATCTACTAAAGACTTGTAACTACTGACTGGATTTAATTCCAAGGCAAACAGGTCACTGGTATTGTCTTTTTTCCTGTCTATAAACAGAGGGTTCAAGAGTACAAGTGTAGTATGACATCAGGGTTTCTGAGGGCATGAATACAAATCTCATCGGCTGTACTGCTGTTCACTGAAGTGATGCAGCCCTGAGAGCTGGGCAGAACCTGGCTCAGGAACAGCAGAGACAACAAAAAAACACGCATACATTGCATATAAAACACTCTGTAGAGAATGAAAACACAAAGGACATAACAAGAAGGTGTAAAGAGAAGTCACAGCCCCTGCAAGAACAGAGGCAGAAGCGGAAGCAGGATGCCTCCAGCCCTGTTTCTCTGGGGAAGGATGCTGAAGCTGGGCAGTGCTGTTGGGTATCCGGAGTAGGTCCTTCAGCTTCTCTGATAGAGTGCTGCTCTTTCACTTGGCATTCACCAAGCTTTACTGCTGCAGCTCAGTAGCTGTCTCTAACGTGTTATCTTCACTATGTAACTAGGTTAAGCATATCAGAATTTTAAGCAGGTGTGTAGGCATGTGCATGTGTGTCATCTGCTCCAGCCTCCCCACACAGTAAGGTGGCTGACAGCACAGTGGTGAATCAGAGCAAACTTGGATGCATCACATCTTAAAACAAGTCAGGTGGCACTGCTAAAATACTGTGGCTTGGTGTTATTACTTGGTGTTGCTATAGCAGGATTGTTTTTAAGAGCTATAGAAAAAAAAAAAAACAAACTACTGGTGAATCATCCTTGCTTGCTGCGTTAGCATCCGTCACTGATGTTAAGTACATAAAGGTGAAAGCATCAGCTTAAGCCTGTTTAAAACCATCAGTTTTTCGCCTCTTGGTGCTCTTTTCTCAAGTTACACTTACTTTAAATATTAATAATAATAATAGGATGTGTTCAACAGAGACTCTATTTCTTCTATTTGGAACATGCAAAAAGATTGCCTGTAAGAAGTTTTCAAGGTAACTTGATGCATTGAAATATTTTTCCTACAGGCACCAAGGTTCATAATATCGTTGCGTCACTCCTTCATCTGCACTACAATCAAATGTTTTTTCTGTTTGTCTTGGCTTTTCTGATGACCTATATAGTAATAACTACCTTATTATTCAACTGATGATATTAAATAACTAAATCTTCCCTTGGAGAGCTTATTATAGTGATGGATATTGCCCTTTGGAGTTTCTGCGTAGGCACATTGTTCTACTATGCCCTCAAATATTTACTCTTTGTGTTGCTCATACTGATGTAGAAACTAAGGTAAGTTATAATGATAAAGCTAATTTCACCCTTACTGATAGTGTAGAAAAGCCACATGCCAGCAGAATAACATGTTCTGTGAAGACATGTTGAACTTAAAGATAAGCATCATGGTAGGAATAAGAAAAGATCTCTTGCTCCAAATACAAGCTTTTACTCGAGAAAATCTTGTCTTGTGTAGTTTTGCAGCCTTTACATTGATTTCAAAAACCTTTTAGTTCATCAAAGCTACTTAGGAAAGAACAGACTAACTTTTCTTTTCTCATGTAAATGTGCATGTAAATTTTGCTGTGCTGCATATCACCAGATGCTACTTCTTCAGGGATTTAAGCCACATTTCCTTGGCATTCATGTACTTCCTACAATTTAGAAAAAAATCTTAATACTTTTACAAAATATTTCTTCTTGGGAATATGGATTCCAGCACTAGTAGTATTCAAGCATTTAAAAACATTTTTTAAACTGCATTTGAAAAATAGATTTGTTTTTAAAATTTGGGTCTTTGATTGCTTTTGTGTTTCTTTGATTTTAGAATGATTGCTCTGCATGTCTTATGCCTCTTTACTACACTATGTGATTTGAAATATGCTAAAAATAATTCAAAGCACATACAGTTTCTTATCAGAGAAAGCCTGACCTTGCAGCAAAACAACAAAAGGGAGATTCATTTCAGGTAGCTTTAGATGTTACCACAATGTCCTGAATAGCTCACACAAATACATTTTGTGTGAATGGTGTTAAACCAACACAGTCTGGAGATCTGGATTCTTTTCCCAAAGCAGCATCAGACATATCATATACTATCAATTAATCTGTCTGTCATGAGCAAAGGATTTGAGACTGCACAGAATTTATTTCATTAAACTAAATAAATCACACTTATCTGCTTACCAAGCATTATTGTTGCATCTAAAATTGCAGTGTTCACTTGGCTTGCAATTTTGTGATGATAGCTAAGACTTCCAGAGTGAGATTTATTTCACCTAAATTTGAATACCTACAGTTCAGCCCTCTCTAAAGCTGCAAGGCTCTTCTATGCTTGAATACAGAATTTAATCTAAGCTAAGGAGGCAAGGAACCATCATCATATGCTAGTGGAAGACAAAGAGTGAACCAGGTGAAGAGCTCCCATCTGTGTGATATATACCTGAACTAGAAAGAAAAAAACACTGTGGAGCAGCAGTGCAGAAACCACCAATATTAACTGAAGAAAGATGACATCAGGTGAACTCTGGTAGGAAAGTTGTTGAAAAGTTTGTATGCTTGCATCCCTCTATCTGTAATACAATAATGAAAAGAAGAAAAATAATGCTAAATTCTACTGTGCCCTGAAGTCATGCTAGATGAGATTGAGAACAGAATATAGTCCTAACAACCTGAGTCTTAGCTTTCAAGTAGCTATATCTGTGTTTATTCCATCTTCTGAATGCCTAGGATGAAGCAAGAATGAAGTGCCCCCAGGTTGTAGAAGCTCCTCCAAATTCTTAAACCCATTAATGAAAATGAGGCTGTTATTTCCATTGTCAATTAAAGCTGGGACTGCAAGCAGCTCTGAGCAGTTACCCAAATGTGTTCAACCCAAATCTGCTTCAAAGACAGCATGCAAGCTCCGGGCACTTGCTGTCAGCATGAATGCTTACTGCTCTTTAGTTGGAGTTTTTTCTCTGACCTACTTTCTTTAGGCAAACAAAATAATTACTCCAGGTTTTATTAATTTGATTTTCAGAAAACAGCATTTAAATGAGGTTTTCTTTTATTTCATTTCCTCTTAGAGATAGAGAATGAGTAAGGCACATTACTCACAAAGGAGAAATGAGAAAGTTCTAGCAATTTAAAGACCTTCGGAGAAAGGCTTGCAGCTTTCTTATGCCTCAGCTTCTCCACCTGTGAGGACCTGTGAAAGAAAAGGATTAGCACTTCCTTACTTTCTGTAGATTGCATGGATGAAAAAGCTTGCAAATTCTCATAATCATCTTTATTGTTCTCAGTAAGTCTTGAAACGTAATTGGCTGAAAAATCAGAAATTTTATTGTATTTTCACTAGGATGCAAGTATTTTTTAGCATTATCAGGACCTGCTTTCAAAAATTCTGTTTCATTAGCATAAAAAAACCCCACCTAAAAGTATAAAATTTTGATTCCTCTATAATTTGAGATGCCAGTCACAGAACATTAATGTTGAGTTAGATATGGAAAGAGTGATTTGGTGCACATGTGCAGTCACCATTCTCTAACACCCTTATCTCCACAATGTTTCTTTTTGTGAAAGGAGTTGTAAATACAGCTCATGGAAGGTATCTTATTCTTTCCTTTTTTGTGTTTATTGCACTCTTCAGGTGTTCTTCAGAGCTAATAATCAGTGTTTATTTCATATTTGGAGCAGGACTTGAAATCTTTGTGCATTAACAGTACTTTATCATTTTCTGATGCTGAGTGGAGTCATTATAGCTCCTACTTGTAAGATTAGCAGCCAATGTTTGTTCAAAATCCTCAGTGTATCCATTAAATCCTCAAGTTAATAGAATTTGTGGTGACACAAATTATTAAACAGAACTATTACTGAGTTTTATTCTTAAGCATATGCACATGCAATAAAGTCAGAAATTAAGAATTAATTAAAATATTTCCAGTTATTAATTGGAAATAAATTAGTCAAGATCGTTCTATGAATAATATCAGGTAAAACCATAGTCCAGTGAACAGACAGCTTTTAGAAAAATCTGGAGGGCCAAACATCCTTCCAGTAACTGTGCTGTTGTGTCATTGCTTAAATATTGTACCTTTTCCCATAAAAAGAGGACTATAGTGGTATTAGGCCCTGGGTTAGTCCAGTTCCTTTTCATCACAGCAGCTCTTGTCTGCTTTTGCAACCCACTTAGAGCTGATTGTCCTACTGGCTGTTTCTCTTTGGTGCATAGGGTCCTGAAGCAGGAGAAATACAGAACTGTGCAGCAACTGGATTTCTCTGTTTCCCCTCTAAAGTACTGCATCCTGCATTGCAGAAAGGAGAAAGATAATTGGTAGATTAGCAACTTTAAAATGGGACTAGACTTCTGTACTGCATCTGGGAGAGGCAATTTAGCAAACAGGCATTGCAGCTCTTTGGTGTGAAAGATTTATATTGTCCAGCAATGAATTTCACTCAAGAGTGATATTGCACTGCTGTCAAACAAGGCATGCTGCTCACTTCTTTTCTGTGCAGAAGTACTTCAGGTCAAAAGCACAAATAGACCCTTATGATTAATCTAACTAAAATATAATGTATGTTGGTGACTGACATCTTTGAACTCAGAGGCACTGTCCTTCTTTTTTGAGTATTTAAAAAACAATGTGAAAACACAAGGATGTAATTTCTTGCTACTACACTAAATCTGGAGTCCAAGACAGTGGTTTAGTTTGGAAGGCACAATGGCAGGTCATCTAGTCAAATTCCTCACCCCTGCTCAAAACAAGACTACACGTATCAAGTTACTTAGGCACTTGTCCAGATGTTTCAAATACTTCCAAAGGTGGGTATTTCACAGTGTTTTTTTTCTCCATTGATTATGCCCACTAAGATTTTTTTTTTCAAATATATAAGCAGAGTTTATCATGTTGTAACTTGTATTTCTTGACACACTGCACACCTCCAAGAGCAAAATTCTTTGTATCCTGTAAGGCATCTGTAGACAGCTCCACCCAACACAACTAAATCATAGAACCATAGAATGGCTTGGATTGGAAGGGACCTTGAAGTTCGTCTCAT
>JAVHNF010039949.1:0-13088 GCA_034783455.1 Micropsitta finschii
CTAGTAAAATTCTGCATGAAGGCTAGTCAATGTTCTCGGCTGTGTGAGGAGAGCAGCAAGAGCTGCAGAAAGGGATCCTGATTTTTGTATATAATTACGGTGGCAAGTGTTTTCTGATTGGAATTTTTTTCGTAATTAAAAATGGGAGAAGAAAAAGAATCACATAGGAGAAGTTGTTAGAATGGATTTAATTATAAAGCAATTTTATTAGGTCATCTTTTGAAATTAAAAGAAATCTGAATACAAGATTTGTGATATAGTAAGTAGCATCTCTCTCAGGGGCCTTGTTTCAATTTAAAATGCCATTAAATTGACTAGTAGCACATAAAAGTTAGTGTCATAAACCAAAAATTATGATAGAGCTAATTAATTACATAATTATACCAGGGCTATCATTCAGCTTGTTGGCTTGCTATCATAGGCCAGCATTACCTGGAGTATTCCATATAATAAATGTATGTGTCCATTCACTAGATTCTTCATTCCTCCGGGATAAATTTGCAACCTGTGCAAATATTCCATTATAATAGGAAATTACTGGAGTATGTATTATACTCTAAGCACTAGTGGATAAAGGGACATAGTGTATTTGGTTTTCTGCTTAAAAGCAACTAAGGAAGATTTATTTTCTTCTGAAAGGGAACAAATAGTTCTAAATTAAGCTTTGTGAGAAGGACTTTCATGTTTATTGAATTCAGTGCTTAGTGTCTGATCACCTGATCGAGTTCAAATAGAAACAGAAGAAAATGGCATTACTTTGAATTAATAGATAATCATAAAGGATTTAACTGTTCTGTGTCCTGTTGATCAAGATTTTAATAACATTTTAGATAAGAAGAGGGAGTGTTTAATGATCCAAGCAGGGATTTGGAGGCCAGAGCCTCCTAAATTCATATCGTGTTTAATACTGTTCTATCTCCTTTGGTAGAGTTGAGCGAGTCACTCTTAAGACCACAGTTTTCAGAAATACTTTGTGACATTTGCTTGTCCGTGTTGAGCCCGTTCTTCCAAGGCAGTGCCTTTGAAAGTCAGTTAATGCCAGTGGAGGGGAACATCTTTCAAAAATCAAGCACAATTTGGCTCAAGGTACATACCCAGAGTTAAAAACGTAAATGGTTCTGCTGTCACCTGCCTACTTTTAAAAGTTAACTGACTGTATTTATCTTTCTAGCGCATTAGGAGGGTTAATGAGGTAAAATTAACAAAGTGTTTGGAAAATGGAAATTTTCAGCACTGAGTCATGTGGTAATAATACCCTGTGTGGTGCTTGGTGGCAACAACCAGGCAAAAGCAAAACAGAATTTACTTTAAATCACTGGCTTCATATAACTTGGATGATAATAGTTTGTCCACATTTGTTTATGGTTTTGTTACTGCTTAGCATAACTGTGATGAATGCCTTTTTCTATGTTAAGGATATCCAGTTATATCTCATGGCAACTTTGGCAGCCTTTACTGTACATAAGGGAAGTGATTGACTTTCTCCAAAGCCACTAGCTCTGCCAGTCCTAAAAGTAATTCCCAGGGAATTATCTGTGAGAGTGATTCATTTTCTCCAAGAGGTTGCTATACCCTTGTTAGCTGTATTTTGGACCTGCTGTGGTCATACCATTTGATCTCCCACATGGCAATGCTATGTGGTGACTGTTTAGCCACTTGGCTAGCAATAAGCTTATCCTGGAAAAGAAATGAGATCAAGTACTTTTAAAAAATGCACTTTTAAATGTGGAAAACCAAGTAACAGAGCAACTAAATTTGCTTCAAGCTCCAGTGCTAAGAAAATTAAACAAATATTTGTGTAGAAATAAAAAATGAGGGAATTGGACTGGAATTCTTACAACTGGGGAAGAAAAAAAAATGCCAAATTTTTTCCTCCCAGTGGTTATTTGAGGAATAAACAACAGAGAAGGCACAAGATTGAAAACTGTATATTTAGGGCAACCCTATGTGGGTTAATGGTATATCTATAGAGTGCTGAGGTAGGAGGAAGAAGCGTTAGTAGGTGTGAAAACCCACTGCAGTTTGTGAGTTGCTGTCTGAGTTGTACTTAATTTTTTTCCCCAGAAAGTGGGAGTTTGCCACAAAAGCTGTCATTTCTGGTTAGCTGACACTGTTGAAATCAACCCTAACTTGTAAATAGGTCTCTGTATTAAGAGGAAAAAAAGGGGGGAGGGAAAGAAAAAAGTGGTGAATGGCAGTTTGGATATGCTTTAATGAGTTAACACACTTTCATCTTAGTGGGTTAGATAGCTAAATGGGAAAAAAAAAAAAAGATGATCATACTGTTCCTTTGCTCCCTGTTGTAGTCCTCAGCTTTGGGGAAAGGTACTTACCTTCTGTATGGGGTCTCAGTTCCTGTCTAGCTCCTCTTTCTAGAGGTGTGGTACCAGGAGCATGAAGAACTCTTGGGTGCTGCCTACAAAGGGGAGGCTTGCTCCTCCTCTTCCTCCTCCCCTGCACTGCCTTAGCCTTCCCTTCCAGCCCCACAGCACTCACCCCCACCCTGTGCTGGCAGCGGCACTTGCTGGAGCCTTTGAAGAAGCTAATTGAGGAGAAAACTTTCTTTCCCCCTCCCCTGCAAACTCGGTGACTTGAACCAGTGGGTACAGAGATCTGACAAGAGCCAGAACCAGGTAAGGAAGATAAGGGTGAGGGTGAGCAGGCAGGTGCCAGGGGAGAGCTGATTGCAAGGAGAGTTACTGTCAGAGAGGGCAAGCTCTCTTTCAGTTGGCCTTCCCACTGAATATGTCTTCAGCCATTTTCATAGAATCCTAGAATGGTTTAGGTTGGAAGGAACCTTAAAGATCATCTAGTTCCAGGCCACCTGCCATGAGCAGGGAAACATTCCACTAGGCCAGGTTCCTCAAAGCCCTGTCCAACCTTGCCTTGAACATCTTCAGGAAATGATCCCATTTTGGAGCATGGGGTTTGCCCTCTGCTTTCCCAACTCTTGCACTGATTCCTGAAAAGGAGCACAGTCTGCAACATGCTGTTTTGAGTCACTCCTGATGAACCTATTTCACACTGTATAAAGCATGGCTGGAGTGAAAGAGTCAGTCTTCATGGTGTTTGACAAGTAGCTGGGATGTGTGTTGGAGAGGAGCAGTGACATTTCAGCTCTTATTCTGCTGAACACCGAGATGTTTTTGCAAAATGCAGTTGCTTCAGGAGGAGGACCAGGAAGATCCCCCCTCACATGGGAAGTGGCTCTTCTGTTTCTGAAGACATAAGCCATTTCTGATTTTTATCTTAGTAAGCACTCACAGAAGCAAAGCACATCAGTCAGCCACAAGCTTAATTTTGACATGACTAAATTATTATTAAGACCGCATTTTTAAAATTAATTGGTTTAGATTAGATTTCAAGGTGCTTTCTGTTTCAAATAAGCTTCACTAGATGGTTTAGATGCCTCTGTAAAGTGTAATTGCAACTCCCAGCTTCTCCAGAAAACTTTGCTCCAACCAGGTTCATCGGATACCACCAAGTTGAGGGAGGAAAAGAAGAGAGACAGAGGTTGACTCTGCTGCCAGCTGGCTGTATGCATGTTGCTGCACACACCTCCCAAGGCAGCAGTCCCCTCCAGCCACAATCCAGCCTGAATATCAGAAAGACCTGTGTGTCCCTCTTAAGAATAGAGACCAGTCAGGAGGATGTGAAACTAAGGTGATCTATAGTCTCCAGCAGCTGGGAGCTGTGCCTGGAGCACTGGCTCAGACCACTGTGCTTGTTGCTGTTTGCCTGTAGTTTTTAAAGCATTTTGTACTTGTCTTTTAATATAAAGCTTTTAATATAAAGTTTAGTTTTTAAAACTTAACTGAGAAACATTTCTAAAATAACTTCTACATTAAGCTGTTCCCAAATCAAGTCCTGTTTGTTCACCTAGCTGCTGCTTTACCATTTAAATTCTCTTGATTGTGCTGTAGGTCATGGCCTTCTTTCCACTCCATGTGTGAGGAATCAAAGATTTTTTTTTATTCTTTCACAGGAAACTTTTGAGCTCAGAAGAGGTGAATATTGCTTCTTAGCTTCCCAAGTTCTATGGGCACCCACAGTCCTGATCTGTGTTAGTTAATGCAGGTCTGCACACATCGCTCACTCTTGCCTAGTAGATCTCATCCAGTGGTTTTGTGTGATGTGAGGCAACACACTAGAAATGCATTGCTTCTTTTTAACATAGACATGTAGTTGCCTATGCAACATGACTGCTTATCTGCCTGAAGATAGATGACTGCTGGGTTTTCTTGGTTTTAATCACTACCTAATTTACTTCACCAGGAAGCCACATAGATGTGATCTGTTCATCAAAGCAAGTTCAGAAGTGAGGTGTGTGTTTACAGTAGTCTTGGACAACTGTGGGAGATTGGCTCCCACTCCAGTCATTTGTGTGCTGTTAATGCAAGTGTCTGTCCTGTGCTCATGTGAATCACTAGGAAAAGACTAGGTCTGGCCTGTGACAATACTCAGAACCTTAGCAGCATAAAGGTTAATTCAAAAAAATCATTTGCCTCTTCAGTATATGCTAGCCTTCAGAAGCTGGATCTGCAGGAGTACTCATTGCCTGCTGCATGTTTTGCAATGCAGAGTGTTTCCCAAGAGTGTTGGTTTAATGAGCTCTTGCTGGCACTTGACAAACTGTCCTGTTGGCTTCCTGCTAGATGTGTATGCTGCAAATTAGAAGATTGTTTATGCTATAAAATGGGACAGCCTTAAATGCTCTTCGTTGTGCTTTTCTACTGAAAGAGCGTTCTGTTCTGCTTTGCTCAGTGATGCTATGATTTAGTCCCTGTAAAATCAGTGGGCCTAATTGTTCTTTCTTGTATAAACTCCATGAAACCCTGTGGAGCTGCATCTTCAGGCTCAGTGACAATATGATGTCATAAATCATGACATTGCCTGTCCTACTGAATTCTGTGGCATGACAATATGGACAGCAAGATGATTTATTATGATGATAAAGTTAGAGACATCTAGATATAGACCAGTGTCTTAGGCATAACTTAAAGCACATCAATCAGCAGATATTCTGTGTTTCACAGAAGTAAGACAAGTTGAGTAATTTTAAAACCTGTTTAAGCTAGCCACAAATTCTTGCTAAAATATTAATTAACTTCTTTTTTTTTTTTTTTTTTTTTTTTTCCTTTTTTCTTTCTGTTTTCACTACTTTTGTGCCTATAAATCTGAGATGAAGAAGAAAATGTACCAGTAAGGTGGTACACTTGGTACCTGGACAGGGTCAGCTCCATTTGCTTTCCAACTCTCCTCGGTGCAAATGACCTCTGAGAATGTCCAAAGCCATTCTATGTGAGCATTCCTACAGTAGCAGCAGAAACCAGAAGAACCACTGGCAGCACCTCTGCATGTCCAGTAGCCCCAGCCTGGAATCCTGGTGACAACAGTGGGCTGCAGCCTTTGCTGACACTTGTAGATGATGGTGACCACCCAGCAAGGGCTCTGCTGTATCTTCCTCCTCCATATCCCAGACACATAGCCACAGTTGTTGAGCTGGAGTAGAAGGGTGATACATAGCTACAGCTAACACTGGCTTCCAGTGAGACTGTATATAGCAGGCATTTGTTATGCGCTTAGGAAACGAATGTATTTAAGTAACAATTTGAGAAGCAAGTGTGAAGTGTTAAGCTTAAAACTGAAAAGCCTGAACAGTTGTCTGACTGGCAGAACTTGGACAGAGAAAGTTTAGAAAGCTAAATAACCTTATAAAAACATACCATTGACATGCAGAGGGATAATCAGGCATTACTACAGAATTGCAGGCAGCTATTCCCTATTATGTTGCTAATTTGTATCTCCTATTGATTACTGAATTAGCATATGAGTCAAATTACTTTGCTTCATCATGACCAGTTAAATTAACAAAGGAACTCCCAAGGGATCTAAAGGACTCTGCTCCAGCTTCAAAATGGATATTTCTGCAGATATTAAAAAAAATACAAACCCAAGAAACCCCCCCAAAAACAGCATAAAGCAACCTACAGAAAGTCACACTTGCAGAAGTAGGTGGCTGACTGGAGCTAGGCCACTGTTCAGCATGTGGCACAACATGTCTTAAGCAAGCTGTACGATAAAAGAATATTTGCATGAACATACTGGCTTTTTCTAAACAAGAAAATGTGGTGTGTTTAAAGCAAAGCATCACTTGCCTCACTGAAGGATGACAGAAAAGGAGAGTCTTGTCCTGCCTGAGCATTTCAGCCCTTGTCCAGAAGTATGAGTTTCTCTTTGTCTAGGCAGTATCAGATCTGCAAAAAGAAGCAGCCTGGTTGCACTGTCCTTCGGGAATCACGTAGAGCACCTTCCAGTGTTTCATAGTTTGCTCTCTGAAGGAAAAACATGCATGAGAGGGGCTATGAAGGGAACTTTCTTCTCTGGCCTGTGATTGCATGTCTTGTTTGGTAGCAATTTGTCTTGTCACTGACAGGCATCTAGTAATTCTGTGCTTAAGAACCCTGTTTGAAGACTGGTGTTATGACAGCTGTATGCTAATCTTCTTCCCAGATTTAACATGTTGAATGAATTTCTGAATGGAGTTTCTAGCTACACCAAAGAGTCAGTTGTTACAGCCTTTATGCTAAGCTGAGAACATGCCTTCTAGCCAGTCCCAAAACAGATTACAAAATGCCTTGGACAGCAACAAATGATAAAAGCCAAAATACCTTGCAGAGATTAAAAGATTTCTGAATTATTAAAATCCAGTGCATTTTTTGTGAATTTCTTTAACATGTTTAGTTTTAGTTGTCTAGAAACTGAAGTTACATCTACCAGGAGACTCAAGTCATATTAATTTATCAATAAGAATATGTGCTAGTTGGTATCTGAAGTTAAGTCAGAGGCTTTCAGAAGAACTTGAAAATTTTCTAGGCAAAGAGGAAGGGGTTTTGAATTGGTAACAAATTTTTCGTTTCACTATCTTTTTATCTGTTGCCTAAAGCAGCATGAAAGCTGTAAACCACTGTACAGTTAATAACCACAGTTACCACCCACAAATTGATTTTAATTTACACCAGCATTGTAGTGTGAATGCCTAAGTAATAATACATGCCTGTTAGTACCAGCTGTGGGATAACAACTGAATTGACACTGTGCAGTAGTTGAAAACTTAAATAAATTCTGGTTAAAATTACTGAATTGAGCTAACACTCCCATAAGTCTAAAAAACTTAATTGGAGATTAGTAGGAACCTGCACTTAGGGTCCATGGTACCTTAGTCGTTTGCGCAGATTCATAGAGAGCCCCAGTGAAGATGAAAGGTAAATCAGATTGCTTTGGCTTTCAGATTGATGTTTCAATTGGTATTTCTCATAAGTGGCTGCAACCTACCTGCCTTCTCTTAGATCAGTTTCCTTAGTGCAGAAGGTACCTGGAGACAGCTTTTAGTCTAGAAATCAAATGTGGCTGTAAAAACTCCTTGTGCTAAGCTCAGTGCTTAGCAGCCAGTTTTCATATGTGGAGACTTACACTGGTAGGGCAGAAGAATGCAAAAAAACCCCAAAAAAACCAAGCCCCAAAATTATGTGTTTATTTGCTGCTGTGACATGCAGAGGAAATAGATCAACAGCTTGAGGTAAAGTAGAACCTTTCAGTGTACTTTTCCTAGGTGGAAAGTAGGTCTTCAGACATCACTTCAGCTGGACCATTCCTCTGTTACAAGCTCTGAATTTTTTTCAGCCAACTTTTCATTGATTTTTGTAGTCATCCTTCTCTGGCCAAAGATGGTTTAGAGGAAGAAATCTGCTTTTATATGAAGGTCTTACAGAACTTTATGTCTCCAAATGCCTCCTGATGTTTCCAGACATGGACCTTCATGATGGAAACTCTGGAGCAAGTCCAGTGTCCTCTTGTATCACAGCTTTACTGAACCTACCTAGCTTTATCCCCACACCTCATCTTCCAGACTCTCCTCACTTTTACTATCAATTTCTCCAGTGCAAATGGTTGTTGTGGGACAGTTAATGGATCCTCCATGGGAGTTTGAATTCTCCCTCCAAAACTATCTTGCTTTTCTCCTGATCACAGTTAATGTGCTCTTTGCAACCTAGATAGAAATTTAAAGGGCCGCAGAGATTGCATGGGCTCTGTACTGGATGCCAGTTGCAGGCTGTTCCCTGCTGATCCCAGGGCATAACATGAGCCAAAGAACTGAAAGGTCTGATCCTCAAATAACAAGACATACAAGTTATGAATAACTGAACTAGTGAACCCAGCACCCTTCATATCTCTCTGGTGAAACTTGGATGCCTTCTTTAACAGAGATTGTGAGAATGTCTCTTGAAAGCCATTCAGTAAATTCCTTCGGATCAGCTGTTACTTTTTGAAAGATCTCTCTTGAAGTCAGAAAGGAAAAGCAAACAGAAGGAAATGCTTACATACCTATTTTTAAGCTTCACTACAAAAGAGTTAATATACTGTTGAAAACCTGAAATATATTTGGTTGTATCAAACCAAAAGAAATAAGCACATGTGTGCTACCTGCCAGGTTGAACCATTTAAGTTACAGGTATTAGACTCCAAAGGAGTACATTCAGAGTTCACCACACTGATACTTCTCCAGGCAATGCTGGAATGCTTCACCTACCACTCCCTGTTTTTCAGTAAGCTTGAAGGCATTAAGACCACCAAGGCTTTGTACCTTTCTGAGAGTTGGCTCAGACTTTAGTATGATTTGCACCAGGGATTTTGGAAATACTTGTTATCTTCTCTTGGAAGCTTACTTTTCTCTTGATAGTAGCATTGGCTAGAAGCATATGGGAACTGCAGGCTTATTATAATTAACTGATCAGTCTGGAGGATTAACACAACAATAAAAAATGCGGCATTCCATACACCTGGCTTAGCTTTATTACCCAAATGTAGTATCTCATTTCCATCCAAAGCATGCAGCTGTGTTATGGAAAAGCTCTGTAATGGGGAGAGGGAGAATATTCTACATGCTGAAGACTGGCTGTGTTGTGTTTTATTGTCAGTTTCTAGAGCATTTGGGAATTGGTGAAAATATTGAATGCATTCTTTCCTAGTGGATAGAGTGGATCTCCTATAATTCCTTGTAATTACAGATCCGAATTTTTTTTCAAGCTAAAATTCCTATTAGTATTCTCAGAAATAAGTTGATGCCCACTTATTTTGTAGCATCTATCTGAAATCACTGGATAATACAAGTGTTTAAAAATGCTGTCAGTTGCTCTGATTTGAGATCAAGGTATCTGTACTTTAAAGCTTAGACCAAGCTTGAAGCTCTGCGTGTGTGTTTTAAGTACTGCAGATAAAAAACTGCATCCGCAAGGACATGAAATGAGAGCCCCATTTCCCTCTCAGGTGCCAAAGAACTACAAATGAGAAAAAGACCAGTTTGTAGCAGAGTAACCACTGGAGTTCATTATTAAATGAACATCTGAGCTGGAATCAGCAAGTTACGGGTGTGTAGTGCAGTTCTTGGGGTTTCTTCACCAATGTGCATTTGTGATATAGTCATTCTTTTATCCATAAACACCCTTTGCCAGTATCTTTACACACCAGTACTAATGAAACTTAAAGTATTTCTTGCGCTCTACTGAACAGACAGAGCCTTTCAGTGATCTGTCAATGCAGCTGTATTTAGTCATCTGTGTAATACTCGTGCTACATTGGTGACAGAGAAACCTAGGATGGGAAAGAATTTCCAGACTTAGTGAGTCCAGTCCTCTGCTAGTCGAGGCTTTCAGCAGCCCTATTAGTAGATACATTTATCCTATTCCATTTTAAAATAGGATAGAATGTTTTTATTGTTTGCTCCCAGTTAAGTTGTTTATGTGATGGTTGAAAGTCTGTTAACTGAAGACATATATCGAAGACATGTATATTGAAGAGAGGGGCATATTTCTGGCTGATGTTTATAACTGAACAATATCTGCTGGCCTTGAATATTGCTTAAATAGCTCTATCTCACGACTACGTGTTGCTAACCCCTTCTTCACACTTCCATGCTTCTTTTTTTTCATGTTTACAACTGAGGAGCCACAGCTTATAGAAGGCATTGCCCTTACTGGTCCCTGAAACCTTGTTCTATGTAATTTCATTATGGGACTGTGGCCCCATCTTCAAGGTCATCTTGCACCTCCTTTGTGCATCTCCAGTCATGCTCTTAATTAATGCTGTGTATTAACTTTGAATGATTGAAGTATTTAATAACAGTAATTCCTATTGTACTTTCTTTAATGAAATAAATAATGAAAACACCAAGTAAAATTGGTTCCCAAATCCATGCTAGACAAAATCTATCATTGGCTTCTCCTGGGCTTAGAATTACATTCAGGCTGATCTACTGTTATATTATCTGCAAGCAGTTCTGCTTTAATTCCTATCCTTTTCATTTTAGCTAGTAATTTCCCTTGGGATATTATGGAGATTTATTTATTTATTTACTTACTTACTTTTTTATTTTTAACTAAGTTTCCAGAAGGTTGAATTTACCAAAGGCAGATGTCAGGTTAGTTTGACACAGTCTGTTTACCCATACCGTATATATATAACTTTCCATTTATCTCTCATTGTAATTTTTTCTTTCCTAAAATTGATTGTGAAAGCCTTAGGTTACTACATAGCTCACAGATCTCATTAGATTTCTCCAACATTCTTGTTTTTTCTTTAAACATAGCTATTGCTTGTTATTCACCAGCTGCATCATCCACTTTTACCCATCATCAGTAAAATCATTTCTTAAAATCAGTGCTCTTTGAGTTTCAATTTCATATGCCAGGTTTACAATGTTGAGAGCTAAAGAAAGTTTAACCCTCTGATCAGCTGCATGAGTTCAAATCAGGTTGCACCCACCTCAGATATGTAATTTGCTAGTCATTAATTGCTACCCTGCCTCACTCTTCTCTGTTGATGACAGACAAATTTCAGCCTGAGTCAGTCACATCCTCTTGGACTAGCTTTACCATGAACTTTAGGCTCTGAATCTATTTGTTGTAGGGAATGTTTGTTGATATGGTTAAGTGGATTGGTGGAGTTGGGGATACCAGGAAAGATTTACAGCTGCTAGCTGTTAATCAAGCATCTTACCTTCACTGGAACAGACCCAGGTTTGGTTTCCTCACCTGAATCTGACAGAACAGGTGATTTCGTCTCTCTCTCCTGCATCATGGATGAATATCTTGGTGTCAAGCTACTTCTTTTTGCTCTCTGTTAAGGATAATGTAAAGGATATGGTTTCATTCTGATGCAAAGCAAACTGTCTTTGAAATCTCAGAAACATTGCAGAATAATGGAAACCTGATTTTCCATATTGGCATAGTCACTATATTTTTACTGAGGTCAGGACTGCCTGTCAGGGTGCCTCTTTACTTGCTGAGGGTAGTTACCAAGTGATGCACTGAACTGCTGCTCCTGCTAGGCCTGAAAATGATGCCCTACAGTGGTCTTAGTTTGTCTTGGAATGAGAGACTGAGTACATTTAATTTTGCTGTGTTATCTTCTCATGTAGAGCTAGAAGGAATGTTGTGTTCAATTATCATTGTCAGTAGAGTGGCAGGTGGAAACACGCCCTCTTGCTATAGTTTGAAAAGGGGGTGGTTACACCACCTGCGTAGTGCTTGACATGTGATAACACTTGACATGCTTGTGATGGTTATTTGGCATTTTTTTTTTTTAATTGGTGAAAAAAACCCTATAAACCAGAACAAGTTCTGAAGTATTATAGGGAAAAAGAAATCATAAAAGAAACAGGATCCTCAGTTCCTATTTTCTTCTCATGGTAACTTTGCCTTTGCAGTGAGTGGCTAAAGTGGTAAAAGCAGTGCTGACTAGAAAGTAATTAAGGCTTCTTCATTAATTAAACAGAAAAAAAAAAAAAAAAGAGATAAGTGACATTTGCATTTGTTGATGGCTTCTTTATGGTAAATGAATTGCCGGATGGTCGATGTTGATGTTTTCTGGTTGATTTCCTTTGGTATCTTGGCTGGGATTGTAGTACAGATTATTATTGTCTCACACATCTGCTAGAGGATGTGTTTCCACTGTACCTAACTGCTCACAAACATGTGAATAACTTCCATATTGACCACTTGTATGTGTATCACCACAGTGATGTGGGAAGAGACATTGCTGTAGGCGTACAGAGCTCCAGGATATGCTGTATGTGTTGGTTTTTCTCACCAGCTGTCCCATCTGTGTGCTGTCTGCTTACTTTTAACTGAATGTTGAGTAGTGAGGAGCATGACTTAGGAAGTATACTTTCTTTCAGTTTTAACTGCTTACATTGTAATTTCTCTTGAATGACTGTGAGTCACGTATCTGCCTGCAAGCAAGACACAACATTGTAGGAGTAATGGCATTCTTCTTTGGTGATGCTATTGGTAGATGAAGGTGCTAAGCAGGTTCTTAGTACTTGGCTGTTCATTGCTAGAAACCAAGCAAAAAGTTTGTTATGCATTTCATATGGTATAGTTAAGCTTTTCACATTTTCCACCTGTACTTTTCTGAGAATTTTAGCATTTATCTGAGGTTGTGACTCTTCTTGTTTGCTGACTGTATTGGGTTTGCGTGGCAAGGTTTTGGTAGTGGGGAGTCTACAGGGGTGGCTTTTATGAGAAGCTGCTAGAAGCTGACCCTTTGTCTGATAGAGCCAATGCCATCTGGCTCTAAGTTTTGTTTAACTAAGTATTATCAGCCCCTTTTTTCTTCCAGACAGGTTAATCACAAGTATGTTAACAGAATAAATCCAATGTACTACCGTAATGGAGCTGTATAGTCAGACTGTGTCATGGTATACTCACCACTACTATGCTGGAAAGCCCTTTAAGCAATGTTTCCAGCAGAGCAGTCCGTGTTCTCTTTAACTAGTCAGTAATGTAATTATAGTGAGGTGACATTAGAGATAGTTTTTTAAAAATAATACTAATTAAAAGAATTGTCATTAAGTGCTGATTTGACCTCACATTTGGATGATTTTTAGGAATGTGTATCTCCTTGTATTCTTTCCTGTGCTCATGCCCAGCAGTGATCCAGAATATTATATACTGGAATGATTTCATATTCACACACCTGTGAATTAATCTGTTCATAGTCTCTACAGTTTTATTACTAGTTTTCCCTGA
>JAVHNF010039950.1:0-10017 GCA_034783455.1 Micropsitta finschii
TGCAATAATTCACATTTCTTATTACAATTCACAATTCATCAAAACATTTCAAATTTTGATATTAAAATTTAATAAAATATCTGGCTATTCTCCTGTTTTGTCAAATGTGATGAAGTGATACCCGTGTTATTATCTCTCTCCTTGCACTGTTATTGAAAGAGCAATAGACTAAAGATATATTTTACTCTGTAGTAGTTTTAGGCATTAAAGCTCACGTACTGTTGTCACCCCCACAACTCTTTCTCTCTCTGATCTTGTGCAAGACTCAAAACCTTTGTAATACGCCATTTTATGGATGTCATTACTCTTTTGCCTCACAGACAAGGCTTAAGTTATTCAATGTCTGCAGACAGTTTGATCTATGCATTTGAAGGAAATACAAGATATTAGTATCATATTTACTATTATTTTTGCATACACCCTAACCCCCCCAACTTTTCTGGTTTTAGAGAGCTTTTATGACCTGTCTGTAAAAATTAAAGTGATTATCATGTGACTGATATTTTTTCCTGGTAGCTTGCTTTCCTAAGGAATCTGACTCATGTAATCCTGCTCATTTGCTTTCTTTACCTTTCGTTGCGTGTGCACGTGTCTTTGAGATCCATTGCCCATTTCAGTGATATCTGATAATGGGCCAGAGATCTTGAACATACTCTGTTCCTGGATGTTTCATGAAATTAGGTACAGAGTAGAAAAGGGTGATACTCTTAATCCTCATGGCAGGGGAAATAGCTACCTATGTTCTCTGTCAGAGATGCTCTTGGGAAAGAGCTGTTATGACTGACCAGTCACAGGAAATTTTTTTGTGCAGCATCTATGGATGCAGACAATGGGCTCTACTGTGTAGACTCTCATTCTCTGGTCATTAACAATGGGGTTAAGAAGTTTAAAAGTCGGTTATCAAAAACATAAAAGCCATTCAAAATTAGGCTGCATTAGTTTATGTGCTCACCCAGCTACTTATTTTCTTGTAGAGAAATTAAATAAAAAAAGAGTCACAGTCAGAATCCCAAGGGTGAATTTGAAAGCAACAAAATCTGAGAAATCCTAAGTTAAGGCTCTGTACTCTTGCATATAACCCATGCATTATGAAACCACGCTATTAGTATAGTACTTTGTGCTAAATTTTACAATGGTTGTTCTAAAATCCATTTCATTTCAAAGCCTTTAATATTCCTCCTAGCCCATCCTTAAGAATTTGCTTGCTGCTGGCCCTTTTGGGTGTGAGGAAAGCAAATGTCACATTGGCTGGTGGCCTCTTCTCTTGGGCATGGTCACCACAGATTGGTTCCAACTGTTATTTGTTTGTTTTTCAAATGTTCTGAAGCAAAATGATTGGACAGGAAATGTCTGAATCTGTCTTACACTCCTGCAAGCATGAGCCGTGTTATAACAGCTGGGGTTTGTTATTTTGCTGGGTAATCCTTGGCTCAGGCCGAAGTTTCTTGGCATATTTTCACCTCTCCAGTTGTACAGCTCCTAGGAAAACTGTTTCAAGGGTCCTGAGTGCATTAATGGGCTATAGCTGTTCTGACCAGCCTCACCTCAGGCGTCCACCCATAACTTCTTTTTATGGGCTCTATTGCAGCTCAGTCCTGCCTGGATTATGCTATGAATGTGTCTGTTTCTAGCTCCAGCTGTATTGCAGTCATGCCTGGCCATGGGCCCTGCTGACCTGGCTGGACAGTGACCTGTGGACGCTGCTCTGGGCTTGGTGTTGGACCTGCCTTGTCACTGTGGACTCACCCACTGATCACAAGAATGTGCATGACTCTGGCTAGCACTGTCAGACCTGGCCTGACCCCGACCTGATGATTTGCATGTCAGGCTTGGTCTTGAACCTACCTTGTCACCACAAACTGCTCAGGACTACGGGAGGCCTCATGTTTCAGAGGTGTTAAGGATGCAGTTTGTCTTAAAAGGATAGAGGTGCTTCCACTGTCTGAACTTCTCTCTTTCCCTCCTGTGAG
The DNA here is from genome assembly GCA_034783455.1 of Micropsitta finschii. NCBI lineage: Eukaryota > Metazoa > Chordata > Aves > Psittaciformes > Psittacidae > Micropsitta > Micropsitta finschii. Next base: position 1,971 of record JAVHNF010039950.1, read on the forward strand.
GAAAATTATTCAGATGTATCAAAACACTGTGACTTTTTTACCAGCCTGTGTATGTGAATTTGTTCTTATCTCTCATTCTTGCATATCCATAAAGACCTGGCTAAAATCAGGTGCTTACATGCACATATTGGTATTTACATGTGTGGTATGGGCTCACTGATGGGAGGGTACCACTAAGGCATGGCTTGCTCTCACTAGCCCCTTGCCCAAGGAGTGGAAACACCCTTCTGATGCGGGACAGTGGAACTTTGATTCCTTGAATTTCGATTGCAGGTGGAGGAAGGGAGAGAGGGAAGAAGAGCGGGGTGTTTCTGCTCTCTGCTTCTCTGTGCACAGCACATATGTCTGCATGGATTTCCAGCAGCAGTCATTGATGATCGCATCAGCAGTAATGTCCCTTGATGCTTGCAGACCCTCTTAAGGGGGCCAGGGACTGGAGCACTGCATGGAGATAGGTCTGAAAGCAGGAGGGGATAACAGTGACGGGTGAATAGAGAGCAGAATATCTGCTCTCCGGATGGAGAAGTTCCATCTAGCCCAGCATCTTTTCTCTAGTGGGAGCCAACAGGAGATGGGTGCCTGCAGAAGAATAGAGGAGGTGGCCATTGCTGGAGTGACTCCTCCCTTGTTACATCCCTTCTACATATCCCCATCAGTCTCTGGGTTACAGACTTCCTGGTCAAGAATCCAAGTCATTCTATCTGAAGACTGCCATTGGACAAGACCTTCATGCTTATCTTCATTGTCTTTCAGAGAAGCTTGTTGGGCCTGCCTAGCAGCTGGTGACACCAAGATGCATAACTTCAGTGTGCATTGTGCTAACCTCCCCCCTAGTTTTTAATTTTGCGTAGGTTTGTCCTTTCTAGAGATCTACCCGGGCCTTTCAGGCATGCTCAGAAAAATGTGGGTATATCACATCCCCAGTGAAACTCCTCTCATTATCTGAAGCTCCTTCAATTCAGTGAGCTTTTGCTGGTAGCATTCGGGTTTTTCTGTGCTTTGTGTTCTTGCATGGAACAGTAAGGTAGAACCTTTTCAGCTGATAAATGTTGCTTCATTTGAAGATGATTTCTTTTGGAGGGGAGAAAAGGAACAACTCATTATCTTGTGCCCCCTTTTCTACTGGAAGCTGGCATCCTAGGGGCAAAATAAAGATTGGTCAGTCCCCTGGGCTGGCTCATACTGGCTAAATAAAATGTTCTTCCATTGTCATATATTATGTTCTGGTCACTAAAGAGCCATGGACTTTGCCTATCTGATTTTTCTCTTGACAATTCCCAAGCTGTTTAACTGATGCATAATTTGATTGAAAACCTTCCTGGCAAAAACAGAGTTATTGAAGATCTCAGGTGTGTTTCAGATGACTAAATTCTGCCTCAGATATCAACTTCATTTCAAAGTTTTGAAAGTAAATATTATTTAAAATGACAGAAATACAAGGAAAAGAGTTAAGAAAATCAGTTTTCTTTTTGGTAACAACAAAGAATATTTTTGATTTATTTTTTTGCTTTTGTATAGGAGTCTGCATCAGCCTTGAAAAGTGGTTGAACTGGGGATATTTCCTGCCAATTAAAAGATGGTTTTGAGTTGAATTAAATTGGAACCTAGAATGCCACCTTAAATTCTCCAAAGATGGCACTTGCTTAAGGTTCTGAAGATGGGAATATGATCTGCTAAAAATCAGACAAGTGAGCAGAAACAAACTATGACTTCTGCCCCAGGGGTAATGGAGATGGAGATGAATCCTGACAAGCACACACATGACAAGACCTAGGCAGAGCAAGAACGGGTGACTCACAAATTGTAGTGGCACGTTCTCTCCAAGGGCCTCAGTGTGCAGTAATGCCTGAAAGATCTCAACCAGGATCACATGATGCATACAGTGGTTGGCTGACTGTTGAGCCATATAATAAAACCCCAACAAATTAAGTATAAAACAGCCTCTGGTGAACTATAGCCCTAATTAGAAAGAAAATTAACAGGTATTAGATTAGCAGAATCCCTGCCAGTAAAGAATGTTGGGGATATCATTAAAGAGACAGACTTTTGGTCTGTGTTTTATGTTCCTCTGAAGCTGATCCCCTTTTTAATTACTTCTGCCATTATGAGAAAGTTGGCTGGATTCTTTCACTGAAAAGACCAGGACAGAGCCACAGAGAGGTTCATAAATCATCACGGGTGACAGAGGGAGAGCGGGAGAGTTTTCTCTTTCTCTTCTCCTGGAAGCGTTGTGCTGAAGCTGTTTGCATCCCTCCTGTGCTGTGCCCCACCTCCCAAATGGTCAGTGAAGGCAGTGCCATCACTGGCAGCACTGTCATCAGCTTTCCCCTTACACATGGGCACACAGTTTTCCCTGCTCTTAGAGTTTCCTGTGAAATGAGCTCACACCCAGCCTCAGCCCAGGTCTTTGGTCTGAGTGTTTCTTTGTCTTTTTCTCTCTGTGGCAAATTCAGTTATGAAAATTAGTCTGATCCTTTACTGAATCCGATTTGCAGAACTGTAATATTTCACAGCTTCTGGGCTCCCAAAGTGATTTTGACTGCCTTTCCTTCATTTTCAGTTGTTCCTGTCTGTCCACTCTGGTACTTCTTTTTTAGTGCCCAGTCTCTTCTTATTCTTTTTCTCTCTGCTTCCTCTGCATTTCCCCTCCTCCCCCCCCATCTTCTCATATCCTTTTCAATTTATCTTACTTAAACTGTTTTGCCCAGAATGTGGGTCTCCATTGCTTTTTCCTCATCTTGCCAGAAAAGAGCACCATCCCTTTATGCTCTGTGAATGAGGGTATTCCTGAGCACAAAGATATTGCATGCAAATCTGCAAGCAAACTCAGATATGGCAAATATTCAGAGCAGAACAAACAGCAGTGGCAGTGGGGCAATCAGAGACTGTGTAGTTTTCATCTGTGACCTCCTTCTAGCCTGTCCTCCTGAGATTCTGACTCTGTGAAAGAGACACAAGAACTGTCCCCAAGTCCACCAAAGTGGACTCTGTGGCAAGCCATCTCTCATGCTGTCTGCTGGACCTTTAACTATACTGTTGGTCTGTGTTCCTGCCAGCTCTATAAGGTAAAATAGAGTTCACCAAGTTCCATATCTAAGAGTAGGAGGGTTCTTGTGTTTCACATGCTCACTGCAAGGCTGCTGTGCCTGTACAATACAGACCACCTGTCCCAGATGTAGTGGGCTTGCTGCACTTGCAGTGTAGAGCTTTTCTGTACACATGTAGTGGTTACCTAATCATGATTACGATAAAATTATGGTCAGGTCTTTGACTTCCAAAGTTTGCTGTTCTTGCCTATATCCCTGCTGAGAACAGCAAACTCTTCTGTCAAAGATAGACCAAATTTGATTAAAAAGTCTGAGAGGAGAGGCCTTCTGCCAAAGAAGTCCTGCTTGGGGAACAGATTGTCTGGACAGTGGTGTTCAGACAGGAGGCAGCTTTTAGAATGTGTTTATAAATGTCCTTTGACAAAATTAGGTATTGGTTTCAGTTAACTGTCGGAACACGCAGAAAGAGCAGCTGTCTTGAAGGTTCTCAGAGAAGTGCAAGTCATAGAAAGTGTTTTAAAAAGTGTTCTTTCAGGATGTAATTATGCATCTCAGCCTGAGAAGTCCCATTCTACCAAGACAAAGTGCTCATACTGGGGGTCTAAAAGCATTCTTTACTTTCTCTGAGGAGTGCTCTGAAGGCTGTTGTCTATTTTGCTTCTGTTCAGTGTGACTACACTTTATAAGTGATGGAGAGGATTCCAGATGAAAAGATGGATAGATTTTGGCAACTCTATTGCCCTTTTAAAGCCATGACCCTACAAGGCACACATGGTATGAGTTGGCTGACAATATTCTGGCAGACTCTGTAGACAGCTATTGAAATCAATTTTTGGCAAGTATGTAGCTTGCTGGGTTGTTACCACACATTTTTTTATAGCTACTGTGGTTTACTTTGACATGGAAGGAGTGACGTAGCACACACTAAAAAGCTTAGGTTGTTACCACTTTAACAGCAAGAGTACAGACATCAAAAGGTGGCAAATGTGTTATCTCAGTTTAATGAGTTACAGTTTGTCATTGCAAATCAGCTGTGGAGCGTTAGCTAGTTAAGCTCTGGTAACCTGATTGCTTGTAATCTTCTCTTTAGATTACAAAATCGTCCTGTCATTGATCAGCTTTGAGCATGTCTTTACATGCATCAGCCATCCTGAAGTACCGCATGCCTCTAAAATACCTGTCTTCCTCCCTAGCTCAATCTTATTTTGCACTTGTGTGTTTGCTGCCCTATTCATTAACTATATCTCAGCCAGGAAATGCATCAGAGGATTCCTTGTTCTGCACATGCTCACATATATGAGTGCTCCAAGAAATAATCTTTAATCAGAAAGTAAAGCTGCATTTCTATTCACTGAATTAAGTGCTATATCGGGTAATAAATGTGAAAATTAGTTTGCAGTGATCATATATGGTAGTTTCTGTTTATGCCTTTTGTTCATCACACACACACACACACACTGTTTGCCAGAATTCTCTACAGCTGGTAATTTTCAGTTCACCAGAAGCTCAGAATATCAGAGAAATTGTTCGGTCAGGCTTGACGTGGAGAGCAAGTGTTTGCACACACTCCTCACTCTCTTTCTATCAAAAAGGAGAAACTATCAAAAGAGGCTGGAAAAAGGAATGTCAAAGAGAAAAGTCAACACATTTGTCTGTTTTTTTTAATATACTTGTTGCTGATATAGGGGTGAAGGTCTGCCCTGGTTTGGCTGAGAAGTGAAATAGGAGTTTAGATGTAGCATTGCTTTAACTAAAAAGGTGGACAGGAACAAAGCAGGTAGCATTTCAATATTGGAGATCTTCTGCTGAGTCTGTCATGTCAACAGAAAAGTCTTGAGAGGTCTTTCTTGAGAAATAACTTAATCTGTTTCTTCTTTCCTACCCTATAGGACTGGAAAACTTAACATTTCCCATTGTCCTCTGAAGAGGCAGAGACACACGTGACCAGAAAAGAGTTTGTTAGCTCAGGAAATAGAACAAAACAAGATAAAAAAACCCTGATGATAAAGTGGATTCCTTCCACTCTTCCACCATCAGACTACATTCCACAGAACAAAGTCTTTTGATTCCATCACTTGAGTCATCCACCAAGCACCTGACAAAAGTCTTTGGGGCTCTGTACTCAGTGCAAGAAAAGCTAGCTTCTACCAAGAATTACCAGTAGATTCAGCTGTACTAAGAAAATAAGTTGGAGTTATGCAGATACTCAAAACCAAGTGCTCCTATTTCCATTCTTTCTTTCTCTCAAGGCCAAAATATTTTCTCATATACATATTCATCTCAATTGAAGATAATGGGAACTAAGCAGTCTCAAAGCAACTGCACATAAACCAACTGTTGTTTTCTGCAGTAAAATATATTTTTTTTTACAGACCAAAATATGTATTTTAAAAAATGCAAACTGCAGATATAAACTCTACTTGACATTATACCAGCATTTCTAAAGAATCCTCCTCTCTTTGCTATATTAAATGAGCAAGGAAACTGACCAACTTATTAAGTGTTTTTTTATGACTTTGGAGAAGGATTTATCCATTTTGGCTATAACATTAACATCTAGATTTAAAATTGGAATGTATCTTGTTGTCATAAATCTGAAATTTCATTTTCAGTTACTTTTATTACATTTACATCCAGGAGCACCAGACTTTACTGAAATCCATCCTTCTGACACTGGCAATATCACAGAAAGGAGACCTAAATGTAACATGAAATATAAAAGTACTTAACACATTACAAATATAGCTAAGTATATTTTTAATATAGATACATTGAAGAGGCATGGCAACCAGGAAATGCCAAACCAATTGTCTAACTGCTGCATGGAGCTGTAGACAAGTATACTAGTGATTTGCTCATAATGTATGAGGTTTTGTTTGTATTACACAGTGAAGACAGACCAAATCTGCAGCCTTCTCAAGTTTGTTTACAATGTGATCCAATTAATTCACATCTCATATTAAATAACCATTTCTACTGTATTCAGTTGCTAACAGTTTCTGACACCAGACATTTTTCCTGGTGGTGCCTCTATTCATGTTCGAGGATGGTGGGGATCTAAAGCATTGATGGCACTAGAAAGCAGCGATGACATGGGGAGATGCAGCCACACCTGTGTGACTCCCCTATATTCAACCTGTACTCTCTAGTGGATTTGTTGTGCTACATTCTTCAGTTACCAGGGGATATACTTTTATTCTTCCTGCTCTTATACTTCACCATAATAGACAGTGGAAAGTAAAGAACTCAGTAATACCTTTCATACCCTTTCACAGGCAGACATACTGTCAAAACAGAGTTTTAAGCTGTAATTTCCTTTATGCTTTGGGAAATTAAAAAAATATAGTGTAAAAGATATGCTAAAAGTATTTTAACTGCAAGAATGACTTCATGGTTACTTTGCTTTCACTGTAACTTGTGTGCATTCTCAGACATTCCAAAACTTTTCTGGAGATTCCACCAGGAGGTAATTGGCATTGCTTCTCTGTGATATTCACACTGGCCAATTCATACAGAAGACAATTTTGGCTTAGCAAACTACGTAGCATGGTGTGTATTCCATTAGGCACTGTCATTCCAGCTGAATGTGATTGGTTTAAATAAACTTTGTACTGAAGATAGCAAGGGTGGCTCAATTATTAGCTTGATAAAACTCACTCCTATTATTTGAGAATCACAAACATTCATCTAAAATGTATAAATGTTTATTGTTCACCATATGTTAAACTGTTTGCTGCAGGTTGCTGTCTGATGGTGTGATGAGTTGACCTTGACTGGATGCCAGGTGCCCACCAAAGCCACTCTGTCACTCAATTAGACAGGGGAGAGAAAATATAACAAAAGACTCATGGGTTGAGGTAGGGACAGGGAGAGATCACTCACTAGTCACCACCATGGGCAACACAGACTTGACTTGGGGAAATGAGTTTAGTTTGTTACCAATCAAATCAGATTACGGTAAAAAGAAATAAACCCAAATCTTAAAAACACCTTCCCCCAACTCCTCCCTTCTTCCTGGGCTCCACTTCACTCCTGAATTCTCTACCTCCTCCCCTAACATGTCAGAGGGGGACAGGGAATGGAGCTTGTAGTCAATTTATCTCACGTTGTCTCTGCTGCACCTTTCCTCCTCAAGGGAGGACTCCTCACACTTTTCCCCTGCTCCAGTGTGGGTCCCTCCCATGGGTGCAGTCCTTCAGGAATAGATTGCCCCAGTGTGGGGTCCCACATGGGCTTCAGGTGGGTGCCTAAGAGTGTTTGAGCATGCTCTGTAAAAAGCAGGGCTGTCAAGTAGCAATAGAAGGTGGTATTGCCTTGAAGAATCTGCCACTGAAATCCTATCTAGTCTATGCACCAAATAGTCTGCCCTTAAGAAAGAGTTCAGAAAAGAGTTACAACTCTGTAAAATCTATCTAAGTGTGACTGATGCAATATGCTATTTCATTTCTATCTTTAAAAAAATCCAAACCAAAATGAAACTTAAAAAAAGACTCATTTATGGCACACAAGAACTGTTGAACACTACAGAAAATGACAGAAATAATATTTCTGGAAAGTAAATGTAGATAAATAAAGGTAGTAATGGTTTGCCTACTTCTTGGTGTGGTTTGGCCTCTAGCAAATACTTCCCTAGACATGAACTTTGCTCCTGTTGCTTGAGATTTATAAGCAAGTACTGGATAATTTACAGAAGTTGTATTCAATCTCAGTTAGGAATTATGCATTTGAGGGTGTTTTAAGCTGTTGGACAAATAGGTCAGCAACCAAATAAGCTCCAGCTATGGAAGAGGTGTTTCAAATAACTTACTTGAAAATGACATAAGCAAAATATTAGTTATGGACCAGAGCAAATAGGTTTATATAATGCCATACATAAACCCAGAGTAATTTTATGAACTTAACAGAAAAGAAGTTATCAATACTGAATTTCTAAGCATTTTACCACAATAAGAAACAACAACTGGCAGCTTGCCTGTAACACAGGCATCTCATCTAAGTTT
>JAVHNF010039965.1:0-11531 GCA_034783455.1 Micropsitta finschii
TCATCTAGTCCAACCCCCCTGCAAAAGCAGGGTAACCTAGAGTACATCACACAGGAACTTGTCCAGGCAGGCCTTGATTATCTCCAACGTAGGAGACTCCACAACCTCCCTGGGCAACCTGGAAACAGTTGTTGCATATATTCACCCAATTTTTATTCCACAAAACAGAAGGAATGGGACTTTTACATAGCAATAACATTCTTTACTATCCTGAGGAGAAGCACCTCTTCATGTCCATGTGGGTCTTTTCTCAAAGGTTACATGACAGCTCAGTTCAGAAAGCTTATTAAACCAGCAATTTTTCCACTTGAATGCTTAATACAATGCACATAGGTGGGAAAAATAATAATGAAAAGAAAGTGTAGTAACTTAGGTCACTTATCAATATATATGTATTTCTAATTAAGTCCTCCAGTGTTGTCTACCCTTCCACGTGGGTTTTGCATGTGAAACCTAGTCTATTATGCTGTGGAAAGCTTCCCTCACCTGAATGTACCTTGCCTTTTAGATCTTAATTATGAAGATGCCGATGAAAGGATAATTAAGCATTTGGTTCCTTTTTCCTCCTTGATCTTTGACATCTTCCTCCACTTAGTTTTTACTAGCATGGCAGAATTAGCATGATGATGGAGTGCTACAAATCAAACGCCAAGAAATTTAACAGTAGAGTGTACTCAGATTTGTCTGTCCAGAAAAAAAGTCATCTCCAAGTAAAGTACTTACTTTATGTTTGAAAAGATGCTTTCCTCAACATGTCTATGTAATAATGCAGCTTACATACTTGCATTGCCTAATATTATATAGTGAACTAATGCATTTCTACTCCCGAAAGAACTCTGATGTAACATAGTAATCCAGTTCAGTCTGGTAAAACCAATGTCATCTACTGTCATCCACTAAGGCATTTAATGAAAACCTTACGTAAACACTAAACAATGACTTAATTCAGCTAGGACCAGGCTTGATTCAAACTGCTACAAAAACCACTCAAAATCTAGGTAATGCAGCATTAAGGCTGCCTGTGGGATCATTATTTGTCAGTATACCACACATGCTCTAACACTCATGCTTTTCCACAGGACCCCCTACTTATCTCTGTACACATAACAGACTTCCTACGGAGATGAACACTGATGCCTACTGATTGAGCTTATTGTCTGTTGGACCTCTGTCTTATTTAGTGAGGAAAAGGAACAAAACAAGGGATCACACAAGTGAAGGCAACGATTAACACAGTGAAAAGCCACTCTAGAAAAAGATGTCTATGCCTCCTCTAACACTCATCTCTCCTATGGTTAAGCAGGTCTCACTAAACTAGCAGAACCCAAAGCACCCAGTTTTGTACTCCATCTCTGAAGCTTTGTAGCTAGAGCAGGAGCCAGAGTACAATGTATTAAAAAAACTCCACAAAGAAACAAATTGAAGCCTCAGATACTATGTTGGCTGCTGAAGGCCACACAATCCCTTCCTCTTATTGTCTGTTATATCAACATACAGAAAAGGTGCAGCATATACACAGAAGAGAACTGACTACAGGCAGCCCAGACAACTTAAAAGGTCACCCATTAAGTGCCCTGCCTTAGTATCAAGATACACCTATCCTTACCTTCCCATACTCAAATGCAGGGCTCTGCCACTTCAGTGTCACAACCTAGAGGCCATTTACAGCATTATGAAGGGCAGCATCTTCTTGCTCTTTGTACCCACCCTTGCTGCCTCAGTGGACATGAACTACAGGTCACGTCCTGCTCAGATTCTACATCATGAACTTGCCTACAAGCAGAAACATCACAGATTAAGTACTTGCCCAGCTAACCAACTGGTCTCGCAAAAGGTTTTTACAGCTTTAACTTTCTAAAAGTGGGTTAACACAGTGAGGCCAGCAACATGAACAAATCCACTCAAAAAAATATTCTAGAAAAATAACACTTGAAAAATAGAAGTCTTCACACTTTGCTATACAACAATATATTCTATAAATACAAAGTTTAAATTGGCATATTGTTATATATCCATGACTGTAGGTAGTCAGGTCATTTTGTTACAAACTGTTCAGTGCTTAATAGATAAACTGCTGCTTAGAACGAATACTATTTTAGTAATCAAATACACCAAATTTGCTCAAAACAACCTTGTAAAAACATTCTCAGGCTCCTCTGGAAAAACAAAGAAACAAACACACACACAAAAAAAGAAGGCAAAACACAAGCACAACTATTTTTACATCTGCCAAACAGAAGTATAAAAAGGCAAACATTCTACAGCAGAGATTATAGTAAGAAGAAGGAAGGTCTTAAATGTAAGAACAGAACTAACCCTCCCATTTTGGGGGATGGAGGGGAAGACAGTTACTGCTTGAAGTCAACCTAATCAATGCTACTAGTTTTACCCACAATTTCCTATTACATTTACTTTAATTATACATATATCCATTTTAATAGTAACATTTGTTTTTCTGACAAAGTCAAAGCATTAACTATAGATATTTTACCTCTCCAATGTAAAGCTTCAAATTAGGTATTGCAGCATGAAAGACCTGCTCTTCACTGGCAGCCAGCAAACGCTAAACCACAGAGGTTCACTTGCACTGGCCCCACTTTCTCAGACTGGAAAAGTCCAGTTTTCAGGCAGCAGTATTGTGTGGATTGCCTCCAATGATCCCAAAACATATAATGTTGCTCCAGGGAGAAAAAAAGAAAATTTGCTTAACTTGATTTCATGGCCCTCTTTGTCATCTAAGGAAAGCACTGCAGAGCACTCTAACATATGAAGAATTTTTCCAACATTCTCTTCTATTGCACAGATTTTAAACACTCCAACAAGCTTATTTTTTTTGTTTACCACAACTGAAAGCTGATAGCTTCTAAACTGGGGTTTGTAGCAGGGCAGAAAGCAAGCCTTTTTGGACAGCCAACCATCAATTCTTAGATGTTCAGGTTATCACCACTTTTTACATACAGGTCAACAGAGGCAAATTTGCTGTTTCTTGAAGAAGCTGGGGATAAAATATATACCCTGTTTTTAAATTCACAGTTCTAATAGCTACTAGCTCTTCAAAAGAGACATAACAAACAAAAACCCAACCCACAATCTACTTTTCCAGGGAGTTAAACTTTGCTGTAACAATCACCATCAATCAGACTTCTCAGCTCTGCCTATTTAAGGCACCAGAAAGCCACCTCACAAAGCCTAACAAAAGTATTCACCTGATGTCCGCTTTAAAGTTTAATAAAAACATCCCAACCAAATAACAAAAAAACAAAACAAAACAAAACAGACAAAAAAACCCCCAAACAACAGAAAGTGTTACACTACTCCATTATTAAGCCATAAAGGTTCGAATTTAGATGTATATTTAGCTCTTCAATTACCACCCAGAGTTCAACTCAGTAAAATGATCTATTTTGAGCTTTCAACTCTTTTGGACATTTCCTTCCTTCTTCTGGGTAAATGCGTCACAGCTTCTCAAATGTTTCTCTTTGGCTAGGGAAGGATGCATCTGATTCCAAGCTTAAAAAAAAAAATAAGTTTGCACACACATGCTGCGTGGTTATTGTTGGCAGAGTTGTACCCTTCTTCCAAGTTAAGAACAGGCGAATTTGACATTGTACTACAAAAGATACTGCTCTTTCTGCACGGACAGGTAACCGCATGTCATGGCTAAGTTCTGCAAGTATCACCACTAGCCAAACCATGTTTTATCTCTTTCGTATAATCTGGCTTGATTTGGCTCTGCTGCCTTGATAATTTAATAGATCAAAACAGTAGAATTTTTCCATAATGGTAACAGAAATTAAATTCAGGTTTGTAACCTTCTGCTCAGCCACCAAGGCAAGAAATTCAGTCAAGTAAGTGTCTTGTTTTCCTTCCAAAGACAGTCTTCATTCTACATTTGGAGAAGTTGGTCTCTTAATATTTAATTATTTTATTAATTTAAAGCACTAATGAGACAATCAAGATACTAGATAGTACATTATGGCTGACTTCATCTTTCCATCTGAAAAAGTGTCACTGTCCTAATAAACTTTAATTTGGCTTGTCTTTGTTGTCTTTGCAGGAGTCTGGCTCACCTAATCCCCTGTCAGTTAAGCAATGCACAGCACTTACTTCCTCTCTGAACTTCACAAGCCATGGCAAGTTCATCAACTAACCTTACCTGCAGAAAACAAGTACTTGAGGCACACAAAATGTGACTTCAAGGTGTGCAAAGGAAGAGCATAAATTACTGCTGTAACTGTCCTATTTCCATTATTTTAGAACCAATGAAAATGGACATGCTAACTAACACCAATAAAGCAAATAAATAAATGAAGACAGGAATAAAAACTTAAAGAGTAAAGCTTTAAACTTAAAAATAAATCATAGCTATTCAGTTTCTATAGCAGAGAAAACATATCCTATTTTATCTCCCCACAACAGACAGGAGGAGGCTTCTAAAGACAGGGGTTTACATCTTCTTAAGTCTGATCTTCACTGCACTATGTACTATCAGATTTTGCATAGAATAGGCCAAATTCAGTCAATTTCTGTTTCAATCGCCTTGATTTGCTGACAGCTTTCTAACTTTTTTCTGTGCCTTCAGCTGCGGATATCTATTCCTTGAATTCCAGAATTACAAAAGTCCAAGACATTTCAACCTTAGCTCGAATTTTTTAGAAAAGGGTGGAACATTTTTATGATCTCAGGAAACAATACAATCTTTGCACTCAATCCCACATAACCCAACACATCCAAAAGGTAGTGGCATGATAAACATTTGAAAAGTGAAGGACTTACTACCTTAAAGCTGGTAGAAAATTATACCAAACAGTGCATAGCCAAGTCTAAACAGTGGGTACAGTAAAGTCCATTGGGTAGTATAAGAGGTTAGCCAAGTTAACATTTAGTATTTTAACACTCCTTTTATTCTAACTCTCTTCTTGGGATGTACTTGATGTATTTTCCTGCTGTTCTCAATGCATGCTCCTTTTGTTATCTGGGCCAAGTTTTAAGAAGCATCGCTTCATTTCATCCCAACATTTAACATCTGCTTGAGCTCTGAAAACTAGCAGTCCCCAAGACTTCAACATTTGAGACTTCTTCTTCCAAGAAATCTCAGCAATAACATTTCTCACTGTTTAATGGCCTGAAAGTTATTTACCAGCTAAGTGACCACCACAAAGCTTAGTGAAAATACTCTGACCAAATCCCTTGACAAAGTATCTCACAGGGCTGCAGGTTTCACTGATGCACAAAAATGCAGGAATTCAGCATAAAATCTAAAGGTTTGGGACTTGAATTCACTGTTTTATGAAAGAAGTGAGGTACAGACTACTTATAAACAAGCAGATATTTAACATGTCCTTGTACATGTTACAAGGTTACAGTATACTTCCCTGTTCATTTTTAGCACTTAGGAAATCTTACTTTGCTATGACCCCAGACCCTTCAGCCTCTAACTGCTAAACAGTTATGTAGTAAGTTAACCACAAAAATCACTACTGGCTGTTTACACAATCTGCAGACACCTCACGAATATCTATTACTGCTCATACATGCACTAAGACAACAAGTAAACATGAGTAATTAAGCTCTGGGTAGTTTCACAGGTGACTGGAATGCATCAGGACTACTTACAATAGTCCCTTTCAGCCCCAGCTGCCCAGAATACTTTTTCTAACTTTTTGTTAAGATTCATTGTGCAACCTCAGTTTTCTAAGCTACATAGAGTATTTAGTTTGACAGTGTATACATGCCACACATACATCACAATACACACTGGTGAAACAAACCTTCCTGAATCTCAGACTCATGTTATGACTGTTATACAAGCCGATAACGTTAACCTCTTACATAGATCTGTAGGAATTATCTAAGCACTCTGTTGAAATACTATACTATAAAACATACCAAACAAAGCAAATTACTGGCATATTTTGAGTGCTGGAAGCCTATACTTTTCTTCCTACCATTTACATCTTGCTTGCTTATCATCTTAAGCCCTGAGAGAGAAAAAATGTTAAGGAATTTTCGCATCTTCCTGCAAAGGTTTCTTTTTCCTCCTAATTAAAAAAAAAAAAAAAAAAAAAAAAAAAAAACACCTTAATTACACAACAGTAATACTTCAGTAAGGCCCAGGTTATAAGACATTACATCCAAAGCAAGAGCAAGATGCACAGTTCTGTACTGCTCAGTAGGAAAACCTGTTACATATCTGCAGTGTTTTTTATTAACCTGTGCTACTGCCAGCTATGCACAGCACTAACAGTGACACAGGAGAGGAAACAAATTTGACTTAATGATGTGAGAAGACTCCACTCAATAGCCTTGTAAAACAACCCTATTTTTTAAACAAATGCACAAAGACAATTAGGCTATCTCCTCCTCCCCTGGGCAGCTATAGGAGGCTGGGATCAACAGCTCCAGTTTCAGAAAGTTAAAGCAGGTATTTGGCAGAGAAGTCACTGGAAAGGTCTTTGTATCTTTAAAGCAGAGCCTTGTCACTCAGACTGTCTGGTGAAACTTTGGGGACGCAACTCATTTATGACCCTGTATATCAATATAACAACCTACTCTAGAGGCTGAAAATCAGATGCTTTAATGTACTGTAGTGTCTACTGCTAAACGCACTTGAGTTGTTCCTTGTCATTCCAATTCCTCCTCCTCACTACTGGGTAAGTGATCTGTTTTCTCAAAACAGCAGTATCCTTCCTGAAGGAATATGACTCAGCTTTGCAGATCATCAGTATTACTTCACCAGTAGTCCACTTTTTGATTTTGCTGCATCAAGAAAAATGTTAACTTAAACAAAGATTCTTCTCCAAATCAAGCAAATTTCTTTGAGAACCAAGTAGATACAACCATTGCAGTCATTAGATTTAAACCAGCCTGCTATGCCTTCAATACATTTTTATTTTACCCTTTTTTCAAATTAGACTTAGTTCCCAACAACACACATAAAACTTAGTTTCCTTTGTTTTCCTTAAAATCATCACCCACTTTCAAAAGAATATCCCTCAAACCAGAGCATTTATTTCCAAAGTTTCAGTGTGTCTTTCCTATTTCAAACACCTGCTGACCACAGCCATTTCAGTGATCTCACCTCCTTCTTCAAGCTGCAGACCAAAATCACAGTGCAGTTTCACCCTATTAATAAACTGACCTAATAGTCTGCATCTAAGCAGGCGCATTTGTTGACAACAGAATTTTTTTATTTTTAATTGAAAAGGAGTAGTAATATTTTCTCTTTATATTGGGTAAGGAAAGCCTTTCCAAGCTTTTGTTCAGGTTTTTTTTTACCTAGATGATCATTATACATGAAAAAATTTTTGAAGCCACATATTTCAGGTTGGAATTTCATATCTCTTTCTGCTATGTTGCTGTGGGACGCTTTTAATTGGAGAGAAACCACTTCTCCAAGAAACGCTTACTACCCACCTTGTCTACACAGTGACCAAGCTCTGCAATTAATGAAAACCTCAGCTGCATCAAGTCTCTTCCTACTTCTGTTGGCTCCCTCCTGAGCACATCAGCACTTACGTTAGTTCAGACACTCCCAAGAATGGGCCTGGCTCTTCTCTAACTCCCATTTACCTTCCTCTCCAAACGTGCACCTAGTTTATCAACTGTCAGCTTTCACAGGTGTTACAAGTAAATCTCTGCTTCCCCTTAGGAATATTCATGACTACTGCCTCTGACTCTTTCAAACACACCCTAACCTCTAACATTCTCTATCCTTTGCTATCCCCAGAGAAGTCTGGCTATTCTACTTTAAGCCAAACTGCACAACAGCTTCTGCATTTCGTACTACAGTGCTCTGCGCCCATCTTCATTGTTCCAGGAAACATCAATCCAACAATGCTATATCCAGAGAAACTTCTCATTGTAACTTAATTGTTTCTGTAGTTATTTTTCTTCTGCATACCAGGACCTATCAAGTTGTGACATTTCTCTATGGCATTTTTTTTAAAAACATCGCTTCGCCCCAACTTTTATCATCTTATTAAACTGGATGGTGCTGGAACTGGATTCAGAACTTGAGAATCCACTTCTTTTTCAGCTGGGGTCAACCAGTACAAAATAGTGATACTGCTGCAACCTTCTTACTGACTAAATCAACTCAACAGATTTTTGAAAAGCTGACACAACACATTAAGTTTTTTGCTATTTACTTTTAATACAAATGCTGTTGTCACTATAAGATGCATGAAAGAATGACAACTTGTTTTATACTTTGCATTTTCTGCATGCTTACCATTTCTTAAAACCCCCAAACACACCTCAGCTCCTGACAGCCACAGGGACAAGAATCAATACTTGCAGAGGACAGCATGGAGATATCATATGGCATACCACCAGTGCTGCCTGCCAACACTTCACTTCTGGCTTCATTATTAGATTATTTTTGTTAAACATTTGTCACTATTCTGTAGCTACTCCAACTGCCATGCCAAGAAAGCCATACAGCTACAGCACTGACAACCTTCTCTGGAAGTTAGCTGCTACACATCAAGGAAATAGTGCTTTTCTAAGAAGGTTCATCTATCTTAACTTTCAACATCTCTGTTCTGCTTCATGGATTTAAGCAGAAAACTTGGCTTCTCCTTCATATTTGATACCTAATATGAAAGCTATATGCCTGTGATCTAAATCCTAGAGTGTTTTTTATTAGTAATATGCACAAAAGAAAATACTTGCTGCCTTTAACAGTATGCTTGCTTTTCCTTTTCCATGTAATCTTTCCCCCTCTCAACCTTTTCTTGCCCTCTTCCCAAGAGACTTTCTGTTACAGTAGCATTTTTAAGGTTGTCTACTACAGTCAGCCAACTTTCCCAGCCACTATCACACAAGACACTAATGTAAAGCAAGAAAGGCAACAGTATACAACAGTATATAACAACATGATCAACACCACTTGGAGTACTGAGTGATCCCCACGTGGAGTACTGTGTGCAGTTCTGGTGTTCCCAGCATAAGAAAGACATGGAGCTCTTGGAGCAAGTCCAGAGGAGGGCTATGAGGATGATCAGGGGACTGGAGCACCTCCTGTATGAAGAGAGGCTGGGAAAGTTGGGGCTGTTCAGCCTGGAGAAGGCTGCGTGGAAACCTCATAGCAGCCTTCCAGTATCTGAAGGGGGCCTACAAGGATGCTGGAGAGGGACTCTTTATCAGGGACTGTAGCAATAGGACAGGGGGCAATGGGTTCAAGCTTTAAAAAGGGAGATTTAGGTTACATATATGGAAGAAAATATTTACTGTTGGGAGTGGTGAGGCACTGGAACAGGTTGCCCAAGGAAACGTACACATTTCAAGTGATGTGAACCTAGCTGCTATTCAATATCCTAACAAAACTTTTTACTCAGGACACCATTCTCTCTCCGGATCCACATCCATTTTACAGATTTAGCCCTCCTATTGAGCAAGGACTGCTGCCACCTGCATAGATTTGGTTTTAGATGGAAAATCCTCCACCTTTTTGGTTTTCCAGATTAAGTGATGAAGTACAATTAATTGTTATATTCAGATTTGACCTGGCAAAACTTTGGTAGTTATTCACACTAGTGACAAGACTTCCAGGGCCTCTTGTTTTATCTTTGTTTTTCAAGTGTTTCTTTCTCTCCAAGAGGTCCCTGCCCCATGATCTATACCATGGTCCTTCTAGAAATGTGTAACGCATTCTCATAAACAGGTGGTGACAACACAGATCTCTCCCATGGCTTTAAAACTGTATCATTTACCCATAAATTAAGGAAGCTTCTGCACAGTTTGCAGAAGCCACTCATAGTAAATGCATCTAACAGGAAATAACATCTGCATTTACTGCAAAACTCTGAAGAGTTATCAGTTGATAACTGCAGTGTTTGGGTTTTTTTTTTCCCATGAAGGCTTACCAGAGTCATTTATAAAATCACTTGTTATACTGTCTAGCTCGGAATTGACTGAAGTGCTTACAAGCCTTTCTATCTGCACCCTTTGGTATTCACAGATTTCTCCATCATCCCAGAAAGGTAAGTTTAGCTACAAAACACACAATCAATACCTCTTTTACTCAGATGGAAACAGTTTTATTCTTTATGCTCAAAACCAAAATTCATTAACTTCAACTAACAAAAATTCTTTGGTTTGCGGGACACTGTTATAACAGCATAATTGAAACAGACAGCCCTCATTCTTGCTTCCTAAAAACATCCATTGACAGTACCCTTCCCAAACTACTGAGAACTCAAAAGCTGCAAAGATGAAGATTTGAGCAACAACAACAAAAGAACAACCACCAAATAAAACTTCTGTTGATTACTGCCCTGGAACCCATTTGACGGAAGCCCATCCAACTTTGTTCATGTTAGACATTTTCAGCCATGCTAAATACAAAAAACTTTAAGTTGAAACTTAAATACATTTTGAAAAGTTTTATCTTAATACCTTTTTCAAACAGAATAGATCTTCTATACTAACCCATGTATTAACGTGCCTCTATGCAGCCATTTACACTCTGCACGTCTGGGTTTTCATACAGCAATAAGTCTGTTTTTCCATAATTCCAAGGGACTTTACCAGTCCTTTCAAGTCACACCAGTGCACTTTTTAATAAGAAAAAAGAGGTACTTGTCTATACATCTTGAGCTCAAACCATATTACTTCTGTCAGTCTTCATGGTCATCTCTGATCTCCAATTTAGGTACAGGACAAAAAGACACTTCCTACAACCCCTCCATTTTCTTCATCGAAAGATAACCACTTTGCTTACACTCAACTCTGCTTCTTAGCAGAATCCTGTTTAATCCTGTTGCAAAGAAGGTGATAGATCTAACAAAGTGTTCTTGTCTTTTCAACTTCAAATAATGAAATATAGATACCAAATAGGTAACGGAAAGCAAGTTTCCTGAATTTCCTCAAATTCAAATAAAGGGATTCCTCATTTAAATTCAAGACACACAATCTTTACGTTTTCATACTACTACCTCACTTGCAGTTCAGCTGCTTTCTTCACATTTCAATTGCAACTTATTTCCACAACAACTCCGAGTGAGTTTACATTTACATAAACAAAGTGAAAACTGGAAACGTACACATTTCAAGTGATGTGAACCTAGCTGCTGTTCAATATCCTAACAAAACATTTTCCAAATAATGAAACTTTGTTCTTTAGGCTACTTGAATTCTACTTGAGGCTCAGTGTTACAAAAGGACAGGAGGAAAGCCAACAACCCTGCTGGCAGCTCAACTGACCAATTTAACTAACCTAAGATTAGAACTGATTGTTTAGGCAGGTTTTTGTTGTTTGTTTGGGTTGGGTTTTTTTTTTCCCCACTGGAATACATTGTAACATTTTTACTCATTTTGTCTTTTAAGTAACAGCTACAGGTTTGCTGACATTCTCTGCAAGTGACAGGAAAAAGGAAGCATTTGTCACTGTAAATACTGTAAAGAGAAAACTATTTTATCTGCTCCCACGTACACCAAATGAAGTTTTTTGCTTGTTCATTGGTTGCTCTGTCCATTGTGTTTCACTGAGAAAAAAAAAAAAAAAAAAAAAAAAAAAAACCTGTGCC